>CCAG010003260.1:0-13328 GCA_001077435.1 Glossina morsitans morsitans
TAAATATAAACCAAAAATGGTCGAAAGATTGTTATAGTCATATAGTTATAGTTATGAAAAAAAAAAACCAAAGGTTTCCATTAAATTATTGTTATTTTTTTTTGAGTTTTACATTGGATTTAAACCGAATCGTCTGACAACTATTAGTTGGTTGATATACTGCCACGAAAGATTTCTGCATAAACGATACGCTCTTAAAAAGCAAAGTCGATTTACTCATGTCCATGCTTTCATACTAGTGGATTTTTGAACGCATCATCGGAGCTAAACTAATAAAGATAACCACAATATTTTCCGTGTCCTATCATAGGCTGGTAAATCCTTTTCAAGGAAGGAAATATTTCGTTCACAAACACACATACCGTAGTTAAAATGTTAAAGAAAAAGGCAAAATTTCTTAACATTTCGGCCAAAAGGTCATTATAACCTGCGGCATAGATCGTAACACATAGTCGTGGCCTACTAGCTCTCAAGCTAATCAACGGTTAAGAGGGTAATTCCCTTTTAGCACATTACGCTGAAAACTTTAATGCTGCTAATAGTGCAAACGTTCATTTCTATTTCGTATATTTTTCTGTATAACATGACTATAAGTGTAACAAGCTATATAAGAGTAACGTTTCATGTAAGCGTAAGCATACGCCTCCGCAACTCTAATGTAATATACTATGTAATCGTAGCATGCCATGTAAGAGTAACATGACGTTTAAATGTAAGCATACACCCCTGCATCTCCAACGTGACAGCGTAACTTGCTTTGGACTGGTCAAGCGTAAGCACACACATTTGCAACTCCGACGTCGCATCTTTCCTAGCGACTCCACGAGTATGTTAACTACTACAGATGACGTAAGTTACCTACGATATAGTAAACGCATTTGCATATACTAAGACCAGGAAAAACTATCATGCTAACTGTACAATGAGGCAGATTTAGGATTGGCTTATACGACTCGCCATTTAGTTGATTTCTGGCGCGTGCAAGAGCTTAGAATAAACTTTAACATTTCAGCAAAATTTTTAAGTGAGAAGTTTAGGCAAGCAGACCTGCTTCAATTGATTCCTCTATTCCCGCTTATCACATGTATGTATAGTTTATAAGGCCGTGCCAGCTTACTACTATGTCCTTTGTGCACTTTGAAGTAATTTAATATATGTCCTCCTGTGATGATAGTCAAAGTTTTAGGTTTGCGTGCTTTTGAATGAGCGGACGATTTTACTTTATTGTTATGTAATTTTAGTGAATTTTTAAACGCTTTTTATATTAAAAGACAATTTAATTATCCGCTTGTCTTCTGGAATTTGTTACAAAATTTGTTCTGCCTGTCGTCTGTTCTAGAATAATAAGTTAAACTGTCACAATCAGTCATTTTGGTAAATTTGTAAAGTTTTTCGTTAATTCAAGGGAGAAAGCAGAAAGAAAAAAAAAAAAGTAATATTTTTTTTGTTACTTTTGTGATTTGTATTTTAAAAGTTTTGTCTTCATAAAAACCACAGGAAAAAAGAAAAAGAAATTTTTGAAACGAATAACACAGATAGCATCAGTAACAAGTCGTTTTTTTAATTTCATTTTAAATTATTACAAAATATATCAAATGTCTTGTTTTTCTTACCTCTCTCTCTCTCTCTCTCTCTCTGTCCCCCACCCTCTTTGATTATGCAAAAACATCAAGTTTTTTATGGGAAATTTCCCAACTCTATGAATGAACCCCTGGGCGACTTAATTTGTAAAAGAAACCACATTGCATATCTTTGCTTATCAGCCTAAAAAAGTAGAACTGTCATAAACAAATAAACAAAAGCACATGTCATAGGCAAAAGTGCTTGTTTTACCATCACTGCGCAATCAGTCCGTCTGCTTTAAGCAAATATGACAAAATGTTTATGATAAATTTGAATGATGTCCCGTTGAGTGCTGCTTGTTTTTCTTTTGCCTCTCAACAGAAAAGACACAAAAGAAAGAAAACTAGAAAAAATGTATAAATGGTTTACGGCGAATCTTAGATCATCACTTACGTAAAAACACTTGCTGTTTTATGATAGCAGATAACGTTACCTATTTATATATGCAATTTCAATTCTCCCTTTCATTGCTTCAAGCTACGTTGCTCGTTGGAAATTTGCTTTCAAAGGTGTTGGTGAATTCAGAAAAGAAAATCGACTCAGAGGTTCGATTTGATTACAACTACGTTTTTACTCCGGAATACGGAAGAATATGGAAGAAGCGGTACGGTACGAGGATACGTAGAGCAAAAAAACACGATGAGCGCTAGCGCCACCAATAATATTGGCAATGCAATTGTAATGATAACGTAGAAATTAAGAAAAAAACCAAATTTCCTAATGTTGCTGCCAATAGCTTATAAAATACCGTGAATATCAGTTGGTTATGAAAAATGGGACAAGATGATTAAGGTTCTATCAGTTCAAAAGCTAGTTAAGAATGTTACCGATAACAAATGACGCAGCACACGTCCTTAACGGTCTACTGCATACCCAAGAAGTTCAGAAGCTCGATTATCAAGTCGATATATTTGGGTTCTGTCCTCCTTGCGGCAGACCATACTGTAATTGCCAATCCCATATCTTGTCAAGTTGAACAAGAACAAGCATCTTACACCAAGTTGAACAAGAACAAGCATCTTACACCAAGTTGAACAAGAACAAGCGTCTTACACCAACTTAAACAGCGTTTCAGCTTGGGACTAAACATTTCGTAAGTAACTAAAATCCAAGTTGTTCGATTTATCATAAAAAAATTTATGTATCAGCGTACTCTGCTCCTCAAGTCACAATCTTCCCAATTGCTATTGGTTCTAACGTGTAGTGGTAATAGCGAGATATATAATACAAGTCTACAATGCTCGTTCGCATATTGCAAAACACGTTCAGGGGATACCTTAGCCTTACGATCCTTTTCACCTGCCATTGTTACTTGCGATTAATACTATTGTCAATGTGCAGGTGCTGGTCCCAGTGAGCTGTATTTCGGTTTTTAAAAGTATTAAGTGGCTCTCCCCGTAGATGGATGCAAAAGACAAGCCCAAATGCCACCGAAACAATGCAAAAAGTCATGGCTAATGAATACAATATTCGTATCTATTACTTAAAGGCTACCCTTATCAAAAAATGACCCGAAATTTAATCATGCTTTCGGCATTTGAAGAGCAGTCCCAGAAACCATGTCGAAAGTACTATTTCTCCAAAGAAGCAATTCTACAATGCAAGAGTTAATGTGATCACTTATGTAGCATCGGATCGTCGCACTTGCAATATTTCGTCAGAAAATCTTTAATAGAAGTGCAGGAATAACAAAAATTTATCTAAACTAAAACCAAAGTCAAAGAGTGTAAGCGCAATTGCTGCTCGTTTCTTTCTAAATAAGTAACTTAACTTAAAGACCTTTAACAAGAGATTATTAAAGAGAAAAAAAATAGCGATATAAAATAACGTGTTGAGAGTAAGCGGAGCTACTGTTAAGTGTTTTATTATAATTCATCAGCTGTACTGAAAGCCTTACTACAGGAATTTTGATAAAAAGGCAACAGCGGATAAAATCAAGTTCGACGACATGCATCCATGACATTTAATTGTGTGATAAATAGCAGAAATATTTTTTTCTATATTGGCAGCACTGTGACAGGCATAAGTTCCAAATTTCCCATCATAAACGTTATAAGTGTTTGAGCTGGGCTTAGCTTAGGTAAGAGAGACATGAAAACTGTAAGGCATTGGATTTTAAATGCCATGTGTCTCCTAGAAACGACAAATAAATAGCTTAAGTATGCAAGTGTAAACGGATGCTGATGAATCTAGTAAAAAAAGAGGTTCAAATAACTGAAAACTTGGTAGTCCCTTTAGGACTGAGGAAGGGCTATAAATAAATGATTACTTTTTTGAGGACACTTCTGAATGTTACAAACAAAGAGATGAAATTATTACACTCTTAAGCATTACCTGCTGTCTATAAGCAGTGGCAAATAAAGTAGGCCACAAAAATTAGAAACAACATAACTGTAGTAACCAAAAGGGAATAAAAACTCAAAAAAAAAAATAACAGAAATAATTTTACAATCGAAGAAGATTAATTGAAGAGGAACGAGCGTTAGAATGAAAAAAAAAAAAAAAAAAACAAAACACAAATGACATAAATTCTCAAGAAAATTAAAGAGAATATACGAAAAAGAAAGAGTAATGATTAAAAGCTTCAGGAAAAACTAATGTATTTCTTTAACATTTATTTAAAGAAAACTGCACCAACTCGTTAATTGATTTTGTTGGAATTTTCTTCGTTCAAGCATTAACAAAAAACGGATAACAGTTCAGAAAACGTTCAAAATTATCTTCTACTTTGCTGAACACGGGGAGCAAATGTGTGGGAGTAAGAAAAAAACTTGAAAAAAGAAATGAAAGCACACTTACACATATACACAGGCACACATATACATAATACCTCACACTACGGCATGTGTTGCTCTTCTTTCAAGGTAATATTTACTTTTCGTTACCGGTACGTGCAAATGCATCGAAATGCAAACAAATCGCACTCTTACAAACCAGTTAAGGAACAGGTAACAGCACGATATTCGCATATTAGCACAGAAAAGGTTTCGCCATTATTTTCTCTTTTCGTTTTTTTTTTTGCATTTTGTGAGAATGATTTCTTGTGAAGTAGCAACAAAAACTTTTCTCCTGGAGACACATCATTAAGTTGAACTTAATGAGGTACTTCCTTTCTTTGGTTGGCGGTGAGAGTAAGACGGTAATATAAAATACTTGAAGGTAGTGTGCATTCCTCAAATTACGTGCAAATGTAAAAAGAAATAGAACAGAGAAAAAGGAAAGCAAATGTAATTTGAAAGATTTTGATGACGAAAGGATTGTAAGAAACCATTGAGTGGAAGGAATAAAAACGTAGAAATAAATTAAATTAAGCGATAGTTCATGGCCATATATGCTTCTAATGAAGTTCAAAGCATAACTAGTGTTTAAATAATTTTTCTTCAACTTTTTCCTTGTCTTTTAAAAAATTAATGATTAGGAAATCCCTTATATAAATACTTATTATCCTTAGTTAAGCGTAAGACTTCTGTTAGTTTGAATGCAAAAATTTAACTACTCGTTCGCTCTGACAAAGGGCGATCTTGGCTACTTGGGAAAGTTGCATATAAATTATAGTTCCAATTAAGTTAATAATCATTACTAAATTGCTCCTGAAATAGTTTAATAACGAACATAGCGACGACAAAAGTTAATTGCATTCAAATAAGTGAAAGCAGCGTTAAATGTGGATGTTTAAGCTTGTACCGAACAGCTGAGTGTAAGCGGAAACACTGCAAAGCTGCAGACAGTATTCACAAAACTCGTTAATGGGATACAATTCCTTTTATTAGTAACAAAACGGAGAGAGGGACAGACAAGCAGATTAAATATGAAAAATCAGGGGGATAGACAGCCAACCAAGCTTAAATTGATTTACATAGAGATTCTGAATTAATTGGTGTAATCAAAAGTAGCCTCATCTTAAGTTCGTTTGGCTGTTGCATACATTCCGTCAAACTTAATATATGTCCTTGTACGCCAAGAGATGTAATGTATAAAAATTAAGACAGTTCCATTTTTCTTAGAGAAAGTCATCGATACCACCCACGTCAAGTAGTTTGTGGTGACGGCCTCCTTCACAAGATTCTACAAAGGTGTTAAAACTGTAAAATTTCAAATAAACCAGAGATGTGTTTATGGTTTGATAAATGTTAGAATGCAAAATCGTTTTAAAAGTACAAAGAAGTTAAGGTGAATGTGTATGGTAATAAGAGAAAGCACTACCGGGTTGAATGTACAAGCATAGCGTTAATAGAAATATTACCATACATGTAAACTGCAGAAAGTTATTCTAGTGAATAAATATTAAGGGTTGACATCACATTGTGTGTACTAAAATTAAGGTCATTGTTCTACATTTATAGAGAAGTAAAAAGGATATAGTGAGATAGGACCCACCGTTCAATACCCTACACCAGTTTACCTAATATAGTTGTTCACATAAAGACTTCTCAAAATAAGGCCTTATATTAGAAGTCGTCGATCCGAATCAATGGGGTTCGTCCTTGAGCCAAAACACGTTGCACGTAAAAAATTTCATCAAAATATCCAAAAAAATTGCGACATGTTTATTGAACAGAAGAAAACAAGACGGACGGAGGTACAGACAGCTTGACACTTAGAATCACTTTCTGAATCGATCAGTATAATTAAAAGTAAGTCCTTCTGGGTGTTGCCCACGTCTGCACACTTTCTGAATCGATCGCCATTATATAAGATGATTCTACCTATATATAAAAATTGAAAAGTTTCACTAACATGCGTGTTTTCATAAATGAATTGCTAAAATGGACGCAAATTTTTGTTTATGGGGTCGAAATAATTTCGCAAACAGAATTCTTTTATTGAAACGCCCTCCTTACCGTATCATCGCAAGATACAATTTTACACTAAATATTTTCTGAAAATGTGACTCCAAATAAAGTAATCGTCGGGCCATTAAAAACAAGACAATGTCAATTTTTTTCATAACAAACCATTTTTCATAACAAAATAAAATTATCGTAAGTCTAAAGTATCAGTTAAAATTTGGAAGGCAATCGGATGAATACTGAAACCATTAGCGGCATACTAACTTTGAAAAACGTTTTTTCCAAAAAAAAAAAGGTTTTAAGTTTCAAGTTCCCGTTAAACTGCTATACAACTTTATTCGCGGTTATATACGATAAGTGATTGCATCTATTTTGGTCATTTTTTCCCTTGAAAAAGACAATTAATTATATTGAGAAAAATTGGTACAAGATTGGATTAATCAAAATATTTTCCATCATTTCCTACAACTATTTCCCATCTTTCTGGTAACGTGGCGATACCTTGTCGAAAGAACGATGTGAGTTTGGCAACAATTCAACCGTACACTCATTTTCGCATTTCTTCAGCATTTTGAAAACGCGTGCCACTCGATCTAAACGATCTGGCAATCAGAAGGCTCTAAGCCTGGAGAGTACACTGGGTGCGGCAGAACTTCCCATGCGGCCGAGCGTTGTCGTGAGCAATAACGACTTTCCCTTTATTAACCACTATTGCTGGTCTTACAACAATGTTGCAACAATGCATCGTCCAATTTGTTCAATTCACATCTGCAGTAACATTTTCATTTGGTTTGAGCAGCTGGTAATAAATTACACCTTACTGATCCCATCGTATGCACAGCAAAACTTTATCGATGTGGATAAATCTCCTGGACTAACAAATGATGATTTGCGCTTCTGATTGTCTTAGTAGACCCAATTTTCATTGCCAGTCACAATACGGTACACACTGTTTTTCCAATGCAAGCAATGTAACCACGATGTTGAAGCGGGTCGGAATTGCATTTTCAATTAATTGGTATGGTCGCCATTTTTCTTCCTTTTGGATCTTTCCCATTATATGTAAACGTTTAAAAACAATTCATTTATCAGATGCTAAGCTGTTCGAAAGTCCTTTAAGAGTTTGAGCTGGGTTTTCGTTCAATAAGTCTTGCAACTCACTGTCTTTGAACTTGTGTGGTCCTCCGGGCCGTTTTTTGTCACTAACATCTATGACCACTTCCAAACCGTTGAGACCGAAACCAACAAAGATGACAATGGGGATACGATGGAGCAGCATAACCATAAGTTTCTAAAAGTACCTGATGGGCTTCGGTAGCACATTTCTTCAAATCAAACCTCAAAATTAATAGATGTTGAAAATGCAACTTTGGGCTTTTGTATACAGTGAATAACTCGATGATATAGAAAGGTCCTCCAATAGATATCGCTGGTTAAAATACATGCAAGCACCTAATATTATCTGTAAACATAATAAAGGGAAGGTGACGGTTCTGTTATTGCACTGTGAAATACACGGGTGCACCAGCGCCACGCAACCCCACAAATTCTTGTCATCGCAAACCTTAAATTCAAAAGTGACGACATATCGCCTATCACCTTCCCGTGACGATGATAGCTTTTCAGAGGGTTTTTGCGTGCATTGTCGGTGGCTTTAAAAATAGCTTTAGCTATAGGTCGTATATGTTAAAGCGCTTTCCTCTCAAACGTAGCTTACCTGAACTTGCCCTTCAGGCTCCAGCATAGCGTAGACAAAGGACAAATCGTCACTTATAGAATTGTACAGTTGTGCTTTTTCTGCATGTAAACGCGATATAGTTTGGTGTTTATTCGTTTTTTTCCACAGAAACTTATATTTGGCAAAAGTTGACTTTTCAAATCCATTAGGGTTTGAATTCAAAGCTTCGTGAGAATTTAGTCAATAAAATTAATTCAAAGACTAAAGTCTTAAAGCATTAGCATTTAAAGCTATTGGCTGTGTTGAACACTCTACCGTACGTGAGAATTGAATCCACGAACTTAGTTAGTCGAAATCCTTTGTCTACTCGACCGGCAAAGGTTCGCTTAAGAAGTGATATCTGAAGACAAGTTTTATGTCAATTAAAATGTCGATACTACATAGATTATGCCGCAACAATTCAACTTTGTTTTTAAACAAAGCTGCAACAGTAATCACTGTTTAGCACTGTTGTTAAATGGTTTATCTTATAATCAAAATCTAATGATACATTTTTCAAAAAAATATATAAATAAATAAATAAATCTAAAACTCCTAATAATTATTACACAATAACATCATTGTATGTGTGTTCACGAGAGAAATATTATTCTAATTTTTGTATATGTATAATATAATAAAAATGAATATCCTCTGATGGTAATCGTTCGTGCATGTGAAAAGTGTTAGTTAATAATTTATGATGTTAGTGTTAATAATGTTAATTAATTTTATTTATAGATAAATAAATTCTTTTATATATTTTTGCATTTGCCTTATTTCCCTTTTATAAAATCTAACTAAAAAAGTGTTAGACAGACGTACACACTGACTGGCTATGGTAGATGAGCAAATCCATATAGACAGTTA
Source organism: Glossina morsitans morsitans (assembly GCA_001077435.1). Lineage (NCBI taxonomy): Eukaryota > Metazoa > Arthropoda > Insecta > Diptera > Glossinidae > Glossina > Glossina morsitans. Next base: position 9,001 of record CCAG010003260.1, read on the forward strand.
GCAGGTGTTACATAAGAGTCTAATTGAATTTACATGACATAGTAATTAAATTTATACTTATATGCACATACCTAGGCACAAACATAGATGCATGCATGCATGCATTTATGTGTGCAATCATACGCGTGTACATAAAATTTCATGTATTTGGAATAATTTATTATACATTTCAGCCACACATGTCCGCGGAGACCTTGGAGCGTAGAATGGAAAAATAAAAAAATCATATATAAAATATTGAAAAATAAAACACAGGAAAATTGTTAATAATTTATGCATGCGCGCTTAAACTGACAAATGCAACTAAAATCATTAAATTTATTCAACAAAACTCATGTTGTAATCATCGCTTTTCTACTCCTGCACGAAAGTTTTTCTATTTAAGTTTTGCAAGCAAAACAAAAAAAAATTCTTTTATTTTATTATAAATTCAATTGAAATTGTAATTAAATTGAAAGCAAATTATCTTTAAGAAAACTCTATGAAGCGAATTCAAATACAAGCGTATAACAATAACAATAACAATAACAACAATAATAAATCTATGTAGTTCAGTGGTGATATTATTTCAAAGTTAGTTATCGGAAAATGCTGAAGAAAACCGTGTTAAAGTAAGTCAAGCATTTATGTTCGTTTCCTATCTAAGACGTCATTGATGTGACTGTCAACGTGATTTTATTCTGTTGCGAGCATTTTATCTTTACTTCTTCTTCTTCTTCTTCTTCATCTTGCCAAAGTTGAAAGTGCATGAAAGTAATGCCTGGTACGTCTATGTGCCTGTACTTGTACTAGTATGTTGTTTTTGTTGGCTAAGTGTTTGCATTTAGTAACGCACTTTAAGTTTTCCGGCGTCTCTTCACCTTACTCTCTCTTACTTAGTAAGCTAACAGATGGTGTCGCATCCAATTATTTGATAATTACGTGCTTCAATGAAGCGCATAAGATGAAGAAAAAGATAGTAACTCTCCCTTTCTCGTTCTTACTAATCTACCTTTCCCTCCTTTTTCCCACTTTTCCATTCTTTCTTACTTGATATTCTACTGCGCTTTTTCTGCAGCTTAACTTTTCGTTCTATTCTTTCATTCTTTAGAAAAAAAAAAAAGAATAAAAAAGAGAACCGAACCTCCGGCAACCAAAACACTATAAGCCACAGGACAAATTTTTCTTTAAAGTAAACCTTATCTTTTTTATGCTTCTCTTGCTTGTTGTTGTTTTTTTTTTACTTCGATTTTATTACCCTTTTGTCTTCATTATGCTTTATTTTCAAACAAATACTATCTTTTATAAAAACTTCAATACTTTATTATGTCAAAATTTTTCCAAAGGAATCTCCTTCGCCTTCTCCTTCTTCTTCTTCTTCTTTTCTTGTTTGCTTTTGCTGTATACAATGTTGCTAAACTTCGGCATTCTCTATTCTCTATTCAAGTACTACGTACGGTCGTTCGTCGATAAGGACTTTGTGTCCATTTTAATAATTCCACTTGTCTCGCAATTAAATGGCAACAATTTAATAAGTTGAAGCATTTCATTTTGTGAAAGCCTCTTAACATTTTCATCTTATATCTTGTAGAACTCTCGCTTCAACATTTACTTTATTATAGGACTTTTACTAAAGCTAGTTTTGTTGTTGCTGTTGTATGCAGTTGTAAGAAGACATCAACTTAGCTGAAAGCTTGCCATTCATTCCAAATTAAATAGATTTTATAAATTCATTGTAATTACACACAAACCAATATACATTATATGAGTAACAAAATGTAATGTAATGTAATGTACAACACTCTCGAAGGTTCTCGTAGTAGGAAATTCATAAACTTAAATCAATATTAATATATATGAAATTATCCGATATATATTTGCTTAAAGTTATAGGTGTATATGTATAAGAGGGGAACCCATAAGTAATCAACTTTGTAGTGAATTCAAGATTTAATTTCTTAATTTATTATTTTATTCTCCACATCATTATCCAGGACAGTTTGCAAATTCTCTATCGCTCCTCTTATAGAGATCTAGGGCTCGAGAAGCGAAATATGACTCGAGATACCTCCTTGCACATTCTACAGAAGTGAATGTTTTATTTCTTGACTAATGCTGCAGGGACCTGAAAAGATGACAGTCAACCGGAGTAACATTTGATGGGTGTAGCGAGGAGGGAGGGATGCCGTAAAGCAATCGCTCGATCACGAGTGATCCTGAGTAAGTAAAGATGCCCCCTTTTACTAAGTACAGGCGTAATTGCTGACAATCCAACTCAGCCAATTGTTTCTTCAGATTTCAGTCCCACCAAATGCACAGTCATACTTTTTTTTTGATTCGCAGAAACCCATTGCTTAGGACAGTTTATTTTACCAGGAAGAATCTATTTTTCATCTTCAGTAACGATTCTGCTGAATAATGGATATCTAGGCAATCTGGAAAGCAATGAAATGCAAATTGATCGACCAATATTTTTGTTCTTGTCTCAGATCTGCATAAGTAGTCCAATAGGGAAGAACCGCGGCTACTAAGCTAATGTTCGCGAATTCAAATCTCTAGTGCGGTGCAGTGTACTCTGGTCACAGCTGTAGCTAAACACCCCTTGCACTGCGGTCATCATTTTCCCTATCTCCTTCCCTTTCCTCACTTCTTTCTTACCGTCACCGTGATACGCGAATAGTGATACGCCCTGAGTGATTGATTCATATTGAAGAAAAAATGGCAGAAGATAATTGAGGCGGTACACTTATCCTCCTTGTCTATATGCCTTTCTAATTTCGGGCAGGTGTCCTTGCCTAGTTGACTATGTAGATTCAAGCCTTTTCCATAGTATTCGATTACTTAATTTTGTATCAGCTTCTACTAAAGATTTACGGAGTCGTTAGCAAATTTGGTAGTTCGTCTATTTCTAGGCCTATCAGGGAAATCGTGATCATCTGTGGTGAACCTTCTGAGCATTTGAGACTCCTTGACATTTATTGACCTCCAATACATCTCCGTTATGTTAAATTCTGCATGGAAATGAAAAAGTATCTAACGACGAATATGATCCTCGAAAAGTAAGGACGACGAAATTTTATTACAGGGTTGTAACAAAAAATTGCACTTTTAAATATTGATTACAGCAGTAATGACTTCAAAGGAGTACCGGTTTTCCCTTAAAAGACGGTGCAGAACCAAGGGCAGAACTAATTCTTCGGAAAATAATTAATTATTTATGGGTACTCCTAATATATTAATACATATATATTTACATAGACAGTATTTAGGTATGAATATTGAAACGCACAAGTATATGTCGTCGTTTTCGTTGATGATATTTGGGAGTTGGTTGAGAGATAGCACCACATTTCGGAAAATTAATTAATAAACTATTTTCAACGATTTCATAGCTCTTGGTATTGCAGTTTACATTCGTGTTAACCTAAATTTAAAATATTCATTATTTCTTAAGCCCAGAAGATCATTAACTTTGCATTTAATATCATATTACAAAGTACAAAATAATGAATATTTTTAAAAAGAGAGAATGAAAAGTCATTTGCGAACGATTTTAAAGATTCATTATTGAAAATTGATTCTCGGTTGATTTTCTTAAATTTGATCACTTGCAGAAAAACACTTCATTGATAGATGAAGAAGGAAATATTCCCGATGTACTCTTTGGAGTAAACTCTAAGCTATCACTTCAAAATTAAAGTAACATGGTAGATATGCAGATAGCTCTGCCTCAATTAGTAATTAACCAGCAAATGGTATGCCTTCAAGATATATTCTTCTCCTTGCGATATGTTCTCGTTTCACGCTCGAACTCAATCAATCAATGAAAACAAAGGTAAAATTTAAAACAAATAACTACAACTTCTCTAATGTAAGGATGAGTATAAAAAATTTTCGCTTTAATAGTTGGCAACGAATCTTAAATACCCGTTGAGAGCGAGACAAAAAATACGTATAAAAATCACTTAATAATGCTTCACATTAATTGCTCACGTGGTTGAAAAACGATGGAGAGGAGTTTGAGGCATAATTTTCCTCTTGCGTAGTCGAGTAAGTAAGAACCGTGACTATCAAGTCAATATTCGCGGATTCAAATCTCAAGAGCGATGTAATTTCGTTTGGTTGTAGCTATAGTGAGTCCTTAGTTCGTGAAGGTACAGCATTTATCGATTGGGCACACATGCAATAGGTTCCTCGCCCCTTTTTCTTTTTTCCTGTGGTGTTATTATAATTGTGAATGGATCAAGATTCAAATTTAATTTCTAGGAATCTAATTAGGGATCTAAATTTCACTGCCTCAACAATATACCTAGAGTAGCAATGGTCATAAAAACAATATAGAAACAAAT
>CCAG010003270.1:0-21545 GCA_001077435.1 Glossina morsitans morsitans
CAATATAGGTGTAGAATATTCATATTCAACAAGAAGGCTATTTTTACACCCGTCAATGAAGAAAACTTCAGATACGCTATAAGGCAATGTCTGTCCTTCTAATGGTCCGTCTAGTATGTGTTTTTGATACTGTCCTGGCCGCAAAAATAAAGATATCGACATCAAATTTGATAGAAACATAGGAAGTCTTTGTACGCAGGTTGGTATTAAAAATGGGCCAAATTGGTCACGGTACAATCCCGCTTTGAAGCGTAAACTGCACACAACTCCGTTTTTGTAAACAAATATTTGTGGACTTTTGCTCATTACTTACAAATTGTAAAAGTTAGAAGACTGAAATTTTCCACATTTATTTTACGGAAAACTCTACTATTTATGTACAAAAATGGAAAAAATCAACTATGCCCGCGCAAAGTTACCACTCTTTTGATATGCATTGGGTGACGCTGGTTTTTTAAGTTTTCAAAATAAAAGTTTTTGCCGTATGGGCATCAGCGCGTCCTTCGAAAAGTTTAGGTCAGTTCCAAATTCTTTTGCGAATTTGCAGGCGGTATCACCATTTTTGGCCTGCGTGCAAGTGCTTCTTATGCTGCCGCCAAATTTGAAGTCGATAGCTTCATTTTTACGGCCAGAAGAATGTTTACAGATGGACAGTCGGACATGCTTAAATGGAATCACAATTTGATGCTGATCTAGAATATTTATACTTTGTGGGCTCTGTAAAATTTCCTTGTGGGCGTTGCCAAGGTTTTGACACAATGAATATATCCCTCATCCTTCGGTGATGGATATAAAAATGTTAAATTCAAATGATTTATGGTAATGTTTGAAAACTAACCACAAAATTGATATGATTTAATTCATTTTCTTTGTTGGCCGAAACCATGGCAGTGTAGCGATGGGATAGACTTATACAGAGACGGATAGACAGGCTTAAGTCAATTCAATAAATACGTTTAAATAGATTCGTCGAATGGAAGTCGGATCTATCTCGAGTCCTGTTGTTGTGTTGCTTACCATGCTCTCAGCTGCGTTTGTCTAACAATCTACCAAAATTATATTTTGTTTTGTGTACATACAAGTTATTGCTTAGTAGTATGATGTTCTGGTGCTCATAATGCGTATTTTGTATGATCGATATGGTTATGATCGCATACAAGTAAGTATATAATAACAAGACTTGTAATGGTAAACCTTTGCAAAGATGACATGAGCGCGAACAAGTAGAAGTGGTGGGTGTCTAAGGTTTCACCTTTTGCCTTCAATTAAATTACTAAGGACAGCTCCCTTTAGCATGACATTGCGGTCTTATCAATATTATCGAAAACTGTGGTGCATGTGTATTATGCAACCAGAAACGACTAATATGATATTGCTTGTGTGCATTTTATTCACATAACTGTAAAAGCCAGCACATATCAAATATTAAATCAAGTGGAATTGCAACGAAGTACTTCGCTCATTCATATAGTGGATGCAATGTTACTCTGTTACGGTTACTCTGCTATTTGTCATGTAAATGTGTCGGCCGAAGTTCGAAACGAAGAATTTCTTCACAAGCTAAAGACGTTACACGATATTCACAAAATATATGAAATAATATAAATTTGATACTTTTCTTCAATGATTGAATTTTAATAATAATTTGAAGACTAAACAAAAGAAAAAAAAAAGAAAAAGATAAGTTTTGCAAGAATCCGAAATTTTATAAAAAAGAAAAAAAAACAAGGAGGGAATAAAAATTTTCTTCTTTTTTTTTATGGAATTGCAATACGATATTTAATGATTATTAGTATATACGTATTCACATGTATGCTATTTTTTATATATATTAATAAAAGATAAAGAATTTAAAAATACATTTTTTTTTTATTTTATAGATAACATGAACATAAGAAGCAACAATGAAATATGAAAGAACCACTGCATGCTTATAGTAATGGGAGTGTGTGTGTGTGCTTAAGAATTTAGTGTAAAGAAAATAATTCATAGTAAAGGTTTTATTATATTATATATTAAAATATGGCTATAAGGGAATCTAAAGATAAAATACTTGCATATACACACATATACGTCAAACTCATATATACGAGTATATATTTGTGTACATATATTGTATAGATACGTGTATATGTAAAGTAAAGCTATAACAAACTATGCTCGTATAGTATAACTGCGGGCCATAAGTGATACGTATGATGATGAGATCAATGCCTTGGTTGGTTTGCTGGTATGGTTACTATTTATGCATGTACTACTAAAGATGTGTATGCATATACATTACATAATACGGTTGTGATATTTTATGTTGCTGCTGCTGTTGCTGCCGTTTTTCAATAGCTACAGTTCCAGCTTCTGAGCGAAGGGGCAAGAGTGTGAACAAATTTACTGCATACGATTATAATATTTCACCGTTACTATTATAAATAACAATTCTATTTTTACATACATATATACATGCATGTATACATTTGTATATGCATCATAGAAGCATATATCGGTTGTCTTGTGCTATTACTTTCTCTCTATCTCTCTGTTCTAACCTAAGAGAAAATGTTTTTTCCATAAAAGCGTGCAAAGCGGGACAAGTGTTTTGTGTTCTATAAATGGCTTTTTGTTATATTAACAAACCAAAGGTAAAAGGATGTACTAATATTAATGAATTAATTGCTCGTGGAAACTAATGTTAATATTATTTTATTCCTTTTTCTAATAAAAGGCTTTAAAATTATTGCAAATCCTTTCAAGAGTTTTGTGAACACATAATGATTAAATTGATTATCGATTATCTAAAATTCGTTTTCTACCGTTATCAGTGGAGAAGAGACAGCGTTTTATGTCTTTCTTTTTTTTCCTTTCTTCTTTTGTTGTTTTACTTTTTCACGTATACTGTGGGTGACAATCGACCGCACATTATGCTTAAAATTGCAGTGATTTACTGTTTCGCCGCTCTCTCTCTCTCTCTCTCTCTTTCTCTTTCTCTCCCTTTCTCTACATCTCTACTTTAGTTTTTCTTTCTTTTCCAAATTGTCTTTCTTGCTTGTATTTGCTGTTGTTATCTTCTTTTTCCGTTCAATTTTGCATAATTTTATGAAAATTACTTTTTTGTTGGTCACTTGTTACAGACGCCAGGCAAAAACCTGATGACAGGTGACAACAGATGTCATTGAAATATAGCCTCTCATGTGAAAGCAGCAAAGTTGTTGTAAAATACATTCGATGGGAGTTTGGTGGCAGCTGGTAAGCAAAGTATTGTTCTCAAAATTATTTAAGTAATTGTGAGATACGTGAGAAAAATTTAAGTTTTTAAGCTTAACATACAAAAAAAGAAGAAGTTATAATCGATTTAAGAGTTAAATCTTTTGATACTCAAAGCATCATTTTTTTTTTTTACTTTTCTCACGAACAAGCCTCTAAGAACTGCTGAAATTTAAAGGTAACGAGCTCTTCAAACTTGGCTGAAAGAGAGTATGCTCATTAGTTCAGATCTTTCAATTACAAGTTATCATATGTAAGGGACTTTTACTATCTTAGATACAGCAGCGCATTGTTAATGCAAGCGAGAAGTAATATATTGAACTTAACATAATGGCAAGAGTCTTACAGACTGGCCGGTAGACTTTTATTTTTTAAATTCTCTTCTAAATAACAACGAGCTCTCCAATTTACGCCGTAGCTTTGCTTACACGCATTAACCGCCTGTGTGGTCGGCTCTTGGATCTAAATTCAATTTACGCCCGACATTCTACACATATGTAGATCTAAGATTCCAAAAGATAAGCAACAACAGAGAAGGTTTAATCGATTTTGTTGGAAGTTTAGTGAGAATATTTTTCATTTGAAATGTTTTCCTAATTGTAAAATGCGCAAAAAATTAATTTAACTAACTTCTCTCCCTATAAAACCCACTATTTTACTTGCAATGTGTTATTCTAGTCAACGCTTTGACTTACCCAAATTGATTCTATTACTCTCGCTAATTTCAAATTAATCTGCCAGTTGTAAAACCAAGTTATCAACGATTTTTTAAGGAAAAAAGCAAGAATTCTATCTCTCCCTCTCTCTCTCTCTCTCTCTCTATCCCTTTGGAAAGCCTAACAGATTTACGCTTTACGTAAGTGGCAGTTTCACAAATGTTCACGCAAAACGAAACCACCCATCTTCTGGAAAAATGGTGAGGAAGTCTTTTGAATGGCTATGGCTATATCTATGCGCTGCAAATGCATGTAGCTATATGCTTGGCTATACCACTAAGATAGGAATAAAATCTTGATACGAAGTTATAGCAAAGATTTGCGTTCCCTTAACCTTATATTCTCATCGATCAAAGAAAGTTTTATTGTGTTTTAAAGGGAATCCTTAATATTTTCATATATTTATTATTTTTTAAATCAAATGTAAGTTCCATTTCCAAATTTCAAAATTCTTCTCCGACTACCTCTCTTTAATTTAATATAAAGATTGTATCAAACTCTTAATAAACACATAAAATTTCCCTGCGAGGTTTAATTTTGTTTTCTATATTTCAACGCTTATTAATATTCTCATCGATCAAAGTTGACAAAATATAAAGAAAAAGAAAATTGAATACAATCGAATTAATAAAAATTTCTACAAATTGTATGCAAATAATATAAATAATTTCCAACCCCTTACTGTACGCTAGAAAATATACAGTAAAACCCTGAACATGAGACGTAACTATTCACATCAGCAACATATGTATTTTTATAACACACACTTTCAGGCTAAGCTGAACTCTGTTCTTGTGGCAAACACTATTCGGCCGTTGCTCTATTTTAGTTACAATGATGCTTCCACCTGGTTTAAAAAAAATTTTGATTAATTGGCTAACAAACCTTTTATTCACATCTGAGTGTAAAAGCCGTCTATCTCAAGGAGGTAAGTGAAACCACAAACAAACTTCTTTCTGGTTCATCGTCCTGACTAGATTCTAAATAAATATTGTTCTTATTATATCTTTTGTTGAGTGAGAAAGCACTCAAAGCCGAGGCCGATGAGCGGTTTACATTCACTAAGATCTCTTCAATTTCCTGAGGATGTTTTCCAGGAACTGCCGTGTACTTCAAAAAATTAAGTGATCATGGAAAAAACTGAAAACTTTTATCATTTTTCATTAAAAACTTACACGCTCCCAAATGCAACTCTGAAATTTACGCTGGTTTTGTTCATTTTTGACGATAAGGTACCTAAAATTCTACGGAGAGTGCATTTTGGATAACCTTAGCATATACCTTGGGTCTATTTTGCTACCACTTAGCCAAATAGTCAAATCGACATGCCCGGGTTCAATACTCAATGCATTAGACCATGCTTCGATTGCAATTGGTCATGGCTTAAGCCCTACAGCTCGGTCAGTGAAGACATAACGCTTGCCGGTCGAGAGGGGGGACATCTCCTTAGCGATTCATCATTCAATATATGTATATATATATATATATAAATATATGTATATATATACACATTTATTTATGGAGGATGGATAACAATACTTTTTGAAATCAGATACTAAAGAGCAGCCTTTATAGATATTCTGAAGAAAGCAAGGTTTGACTTTCAAAAGTTCTTTTGCCAAGTCTTTATGCAACCAACCGGTAGTTGAAAACGTTGTCTAGAGAAAAACAATTTCTTTTTTCTTCATTTCTTATATGTTAGGTTTTACTGTTTATCATCTAAGCCATGTGCTGCTATATGAAAAAGGAAAATTTTTTATTGATATGAAATGTGTAAAAAAGAGTCTGAAAAACAAAATCTCGAAAGATGGATCACTTTGCATGACTTCTTAAAAAGTAATCCGCAACGTACGCACACATACACTTCCGATATACAACAATAAGACTAAAAAAAAAAAAGTAGAGTGAGAGAAAATTGTGTATAGCAAACTATGATGCGAGAAAAAAACGACTCGATGAGATGGGCTTCATCAAGTAGCAGTAGTTATTCAGCTATTGTTTATTATTGACAAATTGATAGAATGAAAGAAATGTATTGAGTCAGCGTAAAGTGCTTCAGATATGTTCAAATATCAGTACGTCTCTCCGTGAAATGCACGAGCAGAACGTTTTCAACTCTTCTTCCTCTTCTTCTAAACTTCTAACTTGCAACTGATTTGATTGTGTTCGCTGAGTTCAATTGCTTTATAGACTGGGTATACATGTGTTAATTTTGAGAAAGCCATTAAACGACTGCTTCTTAAAAGCCAATTCATATGGTTCATAGGTCATGACACTGCAGTTTATATTGTCTGGTTTTAAACACATAGCATGCAAAGAAAAACATTTCATTTTATTTTACTTTTCTTTTTTTTTTTTTTTTTTAAATATTAACGATTGGCATGTCACTCAGTTTGGATTTTCTTTTATCAACTCTCTTGTTGGATAATAGTTTATATGCTTAATCTTAGAGAATATTACGCCGCTAAAATAGCAGCCATTCCGAAACGGCATAAAAAGAGTTTACAAGATTTAAAGAAAAAAAAAAAGGTGAAAAACTTTAAAAGAAAGAAGCAAAAAATGCGAAGAAACGCTATTAATGAATTGCGGATGACAGTGATGATTGGTTCAAAATGGAAATAAGAAAAAAGAAAACTTCATTTACAATAAAAAAATTATCAAGGAAGACAGGAAATTGATTTCCATGTAATACTTAATGAAACCGAAATAAGGCTAATGGAGGGACGAAGAGATTGAATGAATGAAAATGTAGTCAATGAAAGAAAAGTTCTTAGTCATGGCGCCATGATTGGTTAATCCTTTCGTTGTTAAGGAAAACAACAATTTTTTTATTTTCTTTTTTTCATTAATATAAATGTATATGTGATCGTCTTTTTATGCCCATCATCGAACGGGCATATTCATTTTATCAACACGTTTGCAAAGCCCAAAAAGAAGCTTCAGAGACCCCACAAAGCACATATATACTTGATCAACATCAAATTCAGAGTCGACTTAAGCATGTCTGTTTGTCCGGCTGTCCGTTTGGCCATCTATGTAATATTTATTGTAAGCATTCTCCTCCCCGCAAAAATGAAGCTATCGACTTTCCTACACGCATGTCGGTATTGAAAATGTCCCAGATCTGTTGAAGAGCACGCTCACAATACCACGTAGCCTGAGAACACTTCTGTTTTTCAAAAGGAATAAAAAAATGATTTTTTGATCTCATAAACTATAGCAGATAAATATACAAAAGTTTGAACACATATTCTATGGGCGACGCCATAGTATAAAAAAAAAGGAAAAAATTGACTGCGCCCTTCCAATATTACAGAATATCAAAATTTAATTTTTTTCAAATACCTTTATAAAGTGCAGAAACAAGTTTTAAAAACTCCATAAAGTATGTAATTTCTTGGCCAGTTTCAAATTTGGAACGAACCTAAATGTTGCCATCTCTCCGCATGTCCATCTGTCTCTCTACACAACTGCGTAGTATCTGCGATGAACAACCAATTTCGAAGTGACGTAAACTTTTTAAAGACATGCTTATAACGGCCACGCCCCAAGAAATACTTTTACTACGAAAATAGACTAAATCAGTCGCGGCCGTATACAGCATAAAAGTTGATCTCTTTTACTTGTTTTCTCGTTTTTAGGAAGACGGGGATGGGTATAAAAGATTCGGTCACGGTCGAATGTAATCTTCTTACTTGTTTATGTATGCGTATATTTAGAAATTTCTTTTAAGAAACTTTAAAGTCATTCAATAGAAAATTTCTTCCACATTTAAGAGCCTTTAATAAATCATTTTTACTTTTCTCATGGTAAACTCCTTTTATAGGCAGCATTTGAGAATAAAGTAGCGTTTAGTAGAATTTTCGATAAAATTGCAATGACTAACCCAAGTATTTTTGCTCCTGCAATATGCAATTATCATCGTTCATTGTGAAATAAATACATCTATCTTTTCAAGCATACATCCGCATTTGAAGGATTTCTTCCTTTAATATCCATTCACGAGGCTTTAGAGAATTCACTGAATAACACAATAGCAAGATAACTCTCGTCAGTCAATTGTATCTTTTACATAATTTGAAAGGAAAATGCTAAAGTGAAACCACAACTTGGGCACGTTTCTCTTCTACCATAGTAGAGTAGCATATGAAGTAAAAAAATCTGTATTACATTATGTATGAGTATAAATTATTATTTGTTTCACAAATTTTCTAATTCTCTTCAAAAGTTCTTTCACAAGGTCTTCTAAAAAACTCCTCATAAGACACTGCATCCAGAAATCTTGTTCTGTAAAAATCTTTTACAGGAGTTGATGTTAATATTTAAATAAGGAAGAAAGTTATATTCGCCTAGATCGACCGGTTCTTCTATGCCCACTCTCAACCATCTTATCATAATATTGTCGTTTATTACCATTTTTAAGATAAAAAAATATGTGCGTTCTATAGATTGATTATGTATATCTTTCCATTGCAATTTAGGAATCATGAGCAAAGGAATATGAAAAGCCAAACTCATTTAATTTTTGTATTTCATAGTAATGAGGGGCGTGTTCAGTTTTCTCTAATTAAAAACCAACGTATCTTCAAATGTAGAATATACAGAGCAATTTTCAAAAATCTCTCTAATTTACGTTTGGAGTAATAAGTAGAAAACGTAAAAAAATATGAAACATAAGAAAATTTGATTATGCATATCTTGCCATGGGCGTGATTAATATGTTTTTTAAAATACGTTTGGAAAATTTCAGTCTTCTAGCTTTGATAATTAACGAGTAATGAGCAAAACGATTTACGCTTTATTGTGGGCACGGCTTTCGCCCAATTCGCCCCACTTTCAAGCACTTTCAATATTTCTGCCAGTAGAGCGTTAAAAACCCACAGCCACACAAACGCATTGGCAGGCAGACGGACAGACATGGGTTGGTCATTTTGGCGTTTAACGTTAACCAAGTTTTCATATACTTCATTTGATCTCTGACGGTTCTTTTCGTGTGCTGCAGAAGTTATGGTAAGGTGAGTGTATGTCCCTCCTTCGGGAATTGGGCTAAAAGAAGTGGTTTCTTATCTTTCAAAATATATTTAAAAGCAAAATTAAATGACTAAGAATTAGTATGGAAAACTCCTTACAAATTGTGCTAGAAGAGCTTCTTTACAACTCTCTGTCTGTCTATCATACAAACCACTCTTTGTCGTATACCAGAAATCTATTGAAAACCATTTTTTAGCGTTTGTAGGGAAAGTTTACTTTAACTTGATTGTTCAATAAAAATGCTTTATTATTTATTAATAATTTTTCACTAGGAATTAGAAACATATTTTTTTTAAACAAATTTTATGTGAATAACTTCCATATGCGTTTTTCTTAATAATTTTCAAAAATTTGGTTTTCAAAACACCATTGTTTTGAACAATTTCTGTGTACTTGCTATCTGGTCCACAGCCGCAATATTCAAGTGCTGAGGTCTATCGAAATGATTTTAAAAGGGCTTTTGTACGAAAAGCTTGCAAGAAACATTTTAGGTCCTAATGTTATGGTCGTCCTGAACTCAGTTTTGGTATAGTTATCCTCTTATAACTATCGATCATACTTCACTGTGTACTTTATGTAAAACAGAATGAAAAACATAAGTCATATAAATACGTGTAACCGGAGGTAGTTTGTATCACGTTTGTTTTTATGTTTTCGATTGTTCAGCGTAGAGCAGCACCATCCCATCACTCGAATTCAACCCAGTGCCTCTAGATTGAGGTGTTTCACTGCTGCAGAGGGCAGGCGTTCTTATCTCAATCGATCATATGTCCAATATACTCATCCTATTAGAAAGAAGGAGCATGATTTATTTATGAATTTATTAAATTAGAAGAAATTTCTTATGCGTGTGGTGGCTAAGCTCGGTGCAACGTTTGGAAATCTTCTTTCCTAGCACAAAATGGGAAGACATAGTTTGATATAATTTTGATTTTGAATCATCAGCCGTTCAGTTGCCAGCAATATTTATTGGTGAACCTCTCTGCTTACATAGCTTCACGCAGGAGCCAGTTTACTAATCACACTAAGATGTTCTTAGGCTTCTGACACAATGAGGCCTCGTTTTTCTTTTTTTGACCTGGGAGTAACAGTTGAACATGAGCTAAGTAATGTAAACGAGCACAATGAAGTCGCGGCCTGAGAAAAAAGGCGCCTCCTCGTTGTTTTTAGGCCTTAGTGCGTTGAGAATATTCACAAGGAACCCCGCGTTACCGTCATTTTACAAAACTCATCGACAATAGTTGGCTTCGATGTGTGTGTGTATGCGAATTTAAATAACAATTTCAACAATTTATTAATGTATTGTCAAGCAGCAGATAATTATTTATAAATTCTTTTTAATTATTTCTAGTTTTCGTCAATAAAATAATTTAATTTACACCATAAGTGGGGATTAATGTTAAGCATTTCTGGAATAGCATCGCTGTCAATTTCGAAACGTAGAAGTAGTTCTGCAAGAGCAGACAAATTGTCTTTCATATCTGCATGCCTCGGAACAGACATTTTTCGCGTTCTTAGACAAGAAAGCAGCCTTAGTGCGATTAATACGTTAAAGTTTACATTTATATTTAAAATCAGAAAGATCCTGATGGGAAAAAACATGACTTAAGTGTTTGCAGTTTTTTTAAGTTGCTAATAGTAATAATTTTGCGTTCTAAGCAAAGCTGTTCGATGTCATCTTCGCTGACGCAAGCTGGCAACACAAGATGCCTCAAATGTATGAGATAACGGAAAACATAGCCCATCACTTGATCGGTTATCATTATTTCAGATCCCATGACATCAAGCGAGGTCAAATTGGGCAGTCTTCCGATCAGAGCGCAAAAATCATCTCTGGTCAGAGATGATACAGAAAACTTCAATTGAGTTAGCGTTTTGCTGTTTTTTGGATCTATACTATCAATGAGATCGTGAGGGTTCGATTCAATATCATCACATAAACCCAAACGACGGATTTTACCACTCAAAACGTTTAGTTGTTCGATAACGGTCTCTGCTATATCGTCAGACCACAATTCCAAACTTTGCTCACAGTCGGACCATTTTCGCACGATTATGGTCAACAAATCACTGTTATAATCGTCTAAAACTATTTTTTTCAGCCGATTTTTCTTCGGCAGATTTTCTAAAATAACACTTTTGCAGTCCGTATTACACTCTATGCCCAGTGTCTCCAATTGAGTAAACCTTTTAAAGGTTTCTCTAAAGTTGTGTAGCAATGTCAAATCTACATCGCGACGAAAACGAAACTGGATTTGAAGCCATCGCCAAAAATCGACCCTTATTTCGGAAAAGATGAAAGAAGTCCCCAAAATACTTTTGAAAGACCGTAAAGAGCAGTTGGGCAAGATGGCTGACATGTTAAGGCACTGTATTTACATTTGTTCACGAGAAAACTCTATTCGAAGCATATGTCAACTTTGATAAGAAGTCGTCGATGATTCATCACTACACTCCAGATTCTAATCAGCACTCAGTCGTTGGCAAAGGAAGCGGCGAAGCGGCTCCCAAAGGGATCAATAAAGTAGCATCACTAAAACACTAACTAAACACTGAGACTAACGTTTGAGTTAATTTGACATAATAACGTGTAAGAAAAGTTCTCGCTCTGGGGCGAATTTTGTATTCTATGAAAATCGATTTTTCATTGAAAAATTTTCAAAGATCACAATGATTTCTCCTGCAGTTAATGTTAAAAAGCTAAAATGGTGTAGTCAGCCAAGTACACCCTACATTGATTCGATACAACATACAACTCTTCCCCTCATTTTGTATCAAAAGCGAGAAATGTGATTGATTCTTCCTTAGTACAGTAATCAATGTTTTTGTTTGTCTATCAATCCCCTTTACTATTGTACGCAAGACCAGCAACAAAAAATCACAGGCTTTCTTCTGTCTTATGGAAACAATTTATGGGTATAGGTAAAGAAATCGATTAAACTTGCATTGGTTTACACAATCGATGATTGTATAGTTTGTCTAGGCACTGTAAAGTGGGACCGTGACTTGAGTTGGGACATGTCTCCGAATTAATCGGTTTGCATAAATTCCCATTATCCATGTGCCTAACAATTACATAACATATAATAAAAATATATTAGATATGATGAGAAAGCGATTAATATGATGCATGAGGCGACACTGCACGCAACCGATATCTTTAGATTCAAGTTCCCACTCACAGTAGCACTTAGATAAACATTATATAGAGAGATACTGGATGTAGATATGCAGGACAGACCAAACCCCTAGTAAATCATTCACTTTATCAGAACATTAGAATCATGAATGAAATGAATAAATGAAATCTGGGAAGCTACACTCGCAAGCTACAGAAGCGAACACGAATCAGTGTTGTGCTTATGGTAGCCTTTCATCATTAGAGAAAAATTGATTGACTTTAATACTTACGAGTTCGACCTTTTGCAGTATAACTTGATTCCACAAATATTGAAACTTAATTAAGTTAATGTTGGTTTACGACAAACATTTCAAATCCGAAGCTAGCTTTAACTGCAAGTGCAAATCTTTACACGACGACGTAGTATTTTATACTAAATTTAATGTTAAAACATTTTCCTTGTTTTTGTTCTCTTTATACCTCTTATACCTGACAATATTGTCTCGTTTCCCTTTAACCAGATTAGGGACAAAATCTTTTTCTGTGCAATAAACTCAAAGAAGTTTAAGTTAATGAACATTTTAGTGCTAATCAAAAACATAAAATTTTACCGAAAATCTTAAACTCCCGCATTTTTTACAGGCTTTGTAGGTAATTTTATAAAAGTCTTTAATTTACAATCACTAGAGTTTTTTTCTTTAAGGACACACACACAAGTGCTGATGCTTTGCATTCCATGCACAAATATTGAGAAGATTCTAGGAACTGGTTTTCGCATTCTATTTATTTTTTACGGGCTTTTCACATCCATAAATAATGCGACTACAGAAGTGGACTTTTTGAGAATCGACTATAATCGTCTAATAATGTTACGACCACATTACCTACTTGAGAAAAAATATAAATTTTTATTACACATTGCTCGAAGTAGATGTTACTGTTAGAGATACGCATAAGGAACGACCTGAAGCACATAAATGTTTGATTTGCATAAGTTATAAACATTATTTTTATATAACCCTTCCCTCTCTCTCGTCACCCCCATAATATTGTCAAAACGTTTCCAACATCCAGAAAGAAGCTCAGAGATTCCATAAAGGATATGTATATATGTGCTTGATCAGCATCAAATTTTTAATCAATTTAAGTGTGTCCCTCTGTCAGCTTATTTGCTTTGTTCTCTATCTGTCTGCGTATGATCTACAGTAAACCTTCTCCTGATTGCACATAATAAGATCTCGGCTTCAAACCAGTCAAGCGACAAGCCCGTAGTATATCGTAAAATGAGAACACCCCGGCTTTAAAAAACAAAATTGTATTTTTTAGTCCTTACTTATAAACCATAATAGATAAAGAGATAATAGTTTACACGTATGTTCTATAACCGATCCTTTTTAAGCAGGAAAACCAAAAATTAAACACATTTGTTTTTGTTATCTAAACTTACATCTTTTAGTGGAATAAACACCACAAAAAAAAAAAAACGGGTTTAATCTATAGTCCAATGTCATCATAATAATTAACGTTTTATATAAACACCTCATAAAACACTTTAACCAAAAATTATCTATATATTTAGTGTTTTATTTAAAAAACAACGAAAAAAAAAAAAACAAAATTATGATAAACAACAACAATTAACATAATTTTATGGAAAATTTTTGTAGTAAAACAGAAAAAGCTGCTAAACCATGAAGGTGTTTGTTGTTCGCTTATATATGCAAAACTTTGCGGCAATTCAAACAACGAATTCATAAAATAATAACAAACTAACGAAAAAAATTTATAAATAACTTAAAAATTTTTAATTTTCGTAAGCGCCATCATTTCGCTATCGTTCGGTTACGAAGAAACAATAAACATACAAAAAAGAAAACCTATTGCGAACGAGCAACGAACGAGAGAGGAATAAATTCATATAAATAAATTTGTTTAGAAAAACGGGGAAAATATTTGCGATGCAAATAAATGCGCTCGTAACTCTATGTAAAATATATGCGTATTGGCAAGCGTAGACCTCACAGCATTATTTATGATCAACACACATTAATATCGTCGAGATTATTAGCCTTGCGGTCCAAGCAACAAATGTTTAGCTTGTATTTTAATGATTTTTCTTTTTCATTTCAACCCCATATATGCGCGTATATGCGGGAACAAGTTCACAATGTATTGTATAATATATCACATCTCATGGATAAATGGTTGTTTAACATCGTCAAGTTCTTAATGCATTCGAATGTCTTCATTTTGCTGTTAATACTGAACTTAATTAAAAGAGAGCAATAAATATTAAGTAAGAAAATTATATTCGGTCGTGACCGAGTCTCTTATACCCATCATCGTTATCCTAAAAAAGACAAAGCAAGCAAAAATTACATATTCATGCTCTATAATATTGAGTGAACGCGACTGATTTTTTCTATTTTCAAAATTAACGCTTTTCTCGCATACGCTTATCGGCGTTTGGGGCGTGTCCTTTAAAAAGTTTAGTTCACTTTCACACATTCTTTTGCAAATTTGTAGGCGATATTTTCAATTTCGCTAAAGCGAGAATATTCACCACAGATATTACACAGTTTGGCAGAGAGACACATGGACATACGAATACTCGGGCATGCTTAGGTGAATTCCAAATTTGAAACTCGCAAAGAATTTATATATTTAGTGAGACTTTTAAAGTTTGTTTCTACGCGTTATGAAGATATTGAAAAAAAATTAAACTTTGATACACTGGGAGCGCGTGGGAAATCTTCTCCATTTTTGTACAAGTGCCACAGCATCGGCCATAGAATATGTGTTCAAGTTTTTCTAGATTTATCTGCTATCGTTTATAAGTCATGTTATGGTCGAAAAATCAATTTTTTCTTCCTTCTGAAAAACTGGGGTGTTTTTACTTTAAGCGGTATAGTAGACGTGCTCTTCGACAGATTTGGGTCATTTTCAATACCGACATGCGCTCAGGGAACTTCTAATGTTTCTGCCAACTTTGAAGTTAATAGCTTCATTTTTGCCAGGGGAATGTTTAGAACAGACATTACACAGACGGACAGATAGTCAGACAGACAGAGGCGGACGGATGGATATGCTTAAGTCGATTCGGAATTTGATATGGATGGTTATAAAAATAACTAAAGGCATCATAGTCTGGCAAGGTCAGCTATTAGATACCATTCATCACTTCCCCTAGTCGTTTGGTAAGAATACTTCCAAAAATTACACATCATTTTCATACAAAGGCTCATAGTGAAGCATGGTCGAAACCTCACTTGACGTGATTTAAATTTTTTTAAACTCAGTTTACTTCCTAAAAATTCCACTATTTTTTAGTTTCCATCATCAAGATTAGAAATTCGATTTTCCCTCGATATAACGGCTTGCTTTTCATTATAATTCCTACCTATATGTGTTGGGGCCTAAAAAATAGCCCCGTCTGATCCAAGTACTCTAACGTTAATTTTTCTGCTAAATTGCTGCTATGAAGCAATTTTCATAAAATTTTCAAATTTCATAAAATATTAAAAATCAAGCCTATTTCTGAAGGTCTTACAATTCATGAGAAACCTTATGTGGGGTGCGGTTGAAGAAGCAGACCCACGGGTTCAAATTTGGTTTACCTAATTTTTATGTTAAATTACTGTTATGAACAAATTTTTCTTTATCATAAAATATTAACAATTAGGGCTTTTGACGTATAAGGGTTTATCCTTAGACGCGGTCGTATCCAAAAAATAGGCCTACGTGGTCGAAATGCAGTAAGGTTGATTGTGTTGTCAATTTACTATGATGAACCAATTTTCATAACGAAATACCGAAAATAAGATCTTTCTACCATATAATGGTTCAGTTTTCCTAGGAATGGTTATATGAGAGAGTGGTTGAAAAACCCCTGTCGAACAAAATTTTTCATACCCACTTGAAATGTCGAAATACTATTATACAATGACTTTTGTCGAGAAGTTTTGAAAATTGCAATTTTTCTCGATAGAATGGCTTTTCAAAACACGGCGTTATATGGGGAGTGATCGAAGAAGTGTAGCGATCCGAACCATTTTGGACGGTATTCGCGCTTTGATCAAAGCAAAAGTTGCGACGCGTAGATTGAACACAAAAGTACGCGGATGCGCATCAGACGGGCAGACAAGTTTGAATCGATTCAGAATCATCGTGGGTCTATTTTAAACACTTCAGAGTGTTACATACGTCCGCACAAACTTAATAAGGCATAAAGAAAAAACTGTTGTAAAACATCAATTAAAACTAGTTTATAGTTCCTGTATGGAAAAGGAGAAAAGTAAAGGGAAAGCGTATGAATGCTAAAGCAAGCAATATGAGATTTTTCGCCCACCCATCTTCACGGGTGTTAAATTTATTTGTTTACTACATTTTACTTGTTATCATTATTGCGATTGCCGCACATTAAAATCATTTTGTTTGCACTCAAAATAAACAAATCGAAATGATGTTTCTATTCAAGGCATTTGTCGTATTCGTCGTCATTCTGGATGATGTTTGTTAGCATTGCTTTATAGATCTTCGCTCTTATAAGAGATAACACTATACAAACACGCATACAATGGTTATTACAACTCTTAAAATTTTCAATAAAAATGTTTATACCCTACACTACTTGTGGTACAAATGTGTATTAAGTTTGTCCGGATGTATGCAACATCCAGAAGGCCTTGAGATAAACCCACTTTTTATTATACCGATCGTTTCAGAATCAGTTTTTCTGTCCGTCTGTCTGTGTTGCAGCCTACAGATCGCAATCAGTGAGATATTTTGGATCAAGAACGGACATGAATATATTGAAAATGGTTCGGATCGGAGCGGATATTTATACGACCAGTTGTATTTAACGAAGTGATGTAGGGCATTTGATGTACTATAGTGTCCACTATAGTGTTTTTACTTACTTTATTTCGTCTTTGCTAACAGACAAAATTAATTTATTTAATTAGTACCAATGGGTTCGACTAAAATTTTCGGTGAATTTCACAAACGTTATATTTTAAAATATAAAGTAAATAAGTCCAAGATGTCAATTGTCACCTTTGGAAGCACATTAACATCCATTTCCTAAACAATTTATGACACTAAGCGAAGCTCCGCCATCGAGTTGAAATCCTATTTAGAGCTATTTCGTTAATAAGTTCGTTGATAATTTCGATGTGCATAAAAATTGTTGATAGGATACGCTACGCTTATGGCAATAGAAAGCTAGAAAGTATTTAAGAACATGCAACGAAAATAAATAAAAATGATATGAAAATTTGACTCTCATTAGGAATCCGCATCGTTATTCTTGTAGAAAACAAAGGCAAAGTTCGTTAAGTTCAAAAGCTTGAACATTTAAACAGAGTGGGAATTAAAGAAAAATACAGGGCTCTGACAGCAACTCCATAAAATGCCAAATGCCGTAAGCTTTACATTGAATTTTATAACCCTTTATAATGCTGTCAACCACAGTGAACGTTGCAAGCAACTGGACGTTAAATCAGCATTCACAAGAGTTGGACAGCCTTTGCATAAGCCGTCAGAATTGGAGAACATCAAAGAGTTCGCCATCAACTTCTGCATTTAGAGTCAAAAAAGAGAAGAGAGGATTGGCTGCGTATCGTCGCAAGGGAAATATATAGGAATTTCAATGTATTTTGTAACGAATAGTGGTCCTCATACTACGTCATACTTCGCATATATATTTACTGTACGGTCGTCAGAATGTACGGCTCATTTTCAAAATTAATCTGTGAATATAAATGCGGAAATTCAGATTTCGTCTAAATTTTGATTACAGCGAGAATTGCAGGCGACTTATATCTGGCTAAGGCGACACGAATGATGTACTACAAAACAAAAAAACATATTGACTCTATAAAGCGTGTGGTACCTATTTCTGCGTTTACGTTCTATAAACCCTTGCACTTTGACCATGATTTGTTCACAGATGGCGATCTGGGGATTGCAGAGATCGCGAAGTATAAATAGAAAAATTTTGAAAATTTCTCGGGCTTTGTTTTTTCATTCATCGAGCGTTCATTGAAGTGCTTATGAAAACATTATAACTATTGTCAAGTTTTTTAATATGATTAAACAAATAATAGCGACGAAAAGTCAGTCTTTATTACTTTGAAAATTTCAGTAACAGACCATTTGCCAGCCGGTTACTGGATGATGAAATGAGTGAACACACAGCAAGACCAAGCCAACGCTGAATGAAGCTTTGGAGTAGACAGACGCACATAACTAAATACCGGAGTGTTCTTTAACATTTGAGTCCCTCTCGTTCTTTATTCTGAAAATCGAATATGGATTGACTACGTCTGTAGAGGTCCACCAATTACGTTAATGAATACTAGAAATAAAAGACATACTGCACAAACTCATAGGTGTTCTTTCCTATTGCTCTACATATGTACATATATACATATATATAAATATATATTTTAAATATACGACGGCGACGTCGATTAAAATGATGATAAGGTTGTGTGAACGAATTGAGTTGAAAAAAAAAAAAATAAAAAAATACCCTATAATCTAATGCCGTTTGTTCACAAATTCGAAACTTAAGAAGAAGAAAAAAAACTTAAATACAAACCAAAAGCATTCCTTTGAAATTGGACCAAAAATGTTCACCTCAACACTTTTACTATAAAAATATAAGAAAGAAAGAAAATAAAAAAAATGCAAAAAAAACCCATGAAATGAAATAAAATTAAAAGCTGAAACGTGTTTCATATCTTAAAAGTATTGTTTCTGGCTGCGACTAAGTGGACGAACTCACAACAAATACGTACAAGCCCGCTGCACAGAGAAGAAACCAAGAAGAGAGGGAGAAAATACACATAAAATGAAAACCAATAATAAACTTAAATCGATAATTGAGGTCAATTTTTTGTTTTTTCTTTCTTTCTCATTCAACTCCATTCATCTCTTTTAGCAAAGGTTATAATTTCATTTATATTGTTGAAAAATATCTAATTTTATATATATATATAGATATAGATATGATCGAGCGTCGTCCTTCAGCTCTCCTCTTAAGTTCTTTTTCCACTTTTTCAACTCAGTTATATCGCGAATGCGTTAAAACGTTTTGTGTACGTGATCGTTTAACTGTAAATTAAATATAATTTCAACAATAATTATAATCAAAACTCAATCAAAGAATAAAAAGAAAAAGGAAAGAAATAAAAAAAAAAGAACTGATTTCTGATTTCTTTCTTATGCAAGAAAGAACCCAAAAAAATTCTTATTTGATTTGATTTTGAGGGAGTAATGGGAAAACAAATCTCCTGGAATTCTTGTGGCAAACGTTCACATATTCGTATACTCTCGGGTTTGAAAAGATTCCATAAATCATTCTACCTTAAATAATAAATAAAAAAGATCGATTTGCTTCAATCTGTGTTCAAAGTTCGAGGGAATTATCAAAACTCCGCTTAAAGGATTAATTTAGTTTAGTTTTATTTTCTTTTCGTTTTGCATACAATAAAAGAAGAAAGAAAATTTAATTTAACCTTAATTTTAATATTAAATCGTTTAAAACGATTTATATGTAAATTTTTTAGCCATGAAATTGAAATCTGCTTAAAGGTATGTCTGTGAGGTTTGGTCTTGAGGCAAAATTTCATGCAATGCCGTTTTCCGTAGAAATGCAGGAATGTTTGGTTTTGCAAATTGGTGAAGAGCCCTTTAGCATTAGGTGTACAGATTGTCATTACATAGATTGGCGTCATAAATCTGATTAAAGAACTCATTGATCATATTCGACGGTCTAGCGTGTTGACAATTTTGTAACATTTTTACTAAGTGGAAATTGCTTCGTTGCGACAATCAAGTTAACATAACATAACATAGCATGTAAAAAAAGTTTTTCGTGCAAAAGACTAAAGATTAAGCCTCTGAACATATACAGTGAAGGCCCTGAAGAACAGACAAACTATTTTGTGTCTCTATCGATCAAAACTTTATTAAAAAATCGGAAGCTGTGGAGAGCCCGCCTTCTCACAATAGGTTTTGTAGGTTATGATACAAGACTCTTCATCTTCGGAAAAGCTTTACCTTTTGTGTTATACTACGCTGCAGATTACTCATTCACAAGTCTCATGATATTTTCTCAGGGCAATATTGATCTTGATAGAAAAAAATAAATGGTACTGCGGCCTATTCATCTTATCAATTAAAGAAAAGAAGAATATTTCGCAGCCCATGCTAATAAGAAACCTATTTCGAATCTAAGCTTTTAAAGTCGGCGTTTTCGAATCACATTAAGAGAAGAAGAGAAATATCATTTTATTCTTGCTCAGATTTTCTAAGTGGAAAATAAACTCCTAATCTGTACTCAATGCTAGAGACCGCTCTTATCATATTTTACGGCAAACAAGCAAGGTTTGCTCAAAACTTTTCTATTTGCTGTAGGAGGTATGTTAAGTTCGTCAAGCGCTTGTAATGCAAACAAATACACTTTGATGACAAAACAAACTGCAAATTTTGAAAGCGATGGTGTCATTATCCGTTCATCCGTTCGCCTACTTGTAATTTAGTCTATTGGTACGTATATCCATGTCTGTCCGCCCGTCCATTCAGCTTTACTTTAATTTATTTGTGCGAAAGTTTATTTGGCCTTTGGCTTTTGTTGTCTAAACGTTCCTCTGTTGGTTCATCTGCCTGCCCCCCCTTTCGTCTTAATCTCTTTGCCTCTCTCGATCTCTCGACCGTCGTTTGTATTTATTACAAGATTCTTATTAAGTTTATGGAGAGATTTCAAGGAAATAGGCTTCAAAAACACATAAGTTCACACAGGTAAAATGGTTGGGGATATGCGGTTGGCCATGACTATCCGTGCTTCTCACCACATATATGCTTTTCGCCACATTCACGCCAGCTTATTCCCTTAGTTGTACGTCCGTCCAATTTTCTCTTCTTTTCCTAAATGAATTTATACAGCTTTTAAAGGAGAAAAATGGTTTTCCAAGCATTATCGAAAGCTTGCCACTGCTTTTACTAACTTTTCTAAGTTCTTCTTCTCCTTTTACCCCTATGGAAGAACCAGCTGTCTTTTGACGTAAGGTTTGATGAAACGACCTACTTTTTAGCATTTGCATAAGAATAAAGGTGTGCTTAATCAGAACCTTAACCATCGATCAAGTAAGACGGATCAATAGGGTCGTATTCGAGAAATGTGTTTGTTAGAAAGTTAATGGTGCGATGTGGTATCAGTAGCTTCGGTTTAAGTCACATTTAATTTCTTCCTTACTTTTCATTAATAAAAGCCAAATTTTTATTTCTCATTGCCCATAAGGCACTCAAGATATTTATTTCGAAGACTTAATAAATTTTAGTGGTAATCTAAAGGGTTGTCATTGCTTTGCAAATCATAAACAACAAGCGCGAATGAATTTTATCTTCAGGTT
>CCAG010003277.1:0-24471 GCA_001077435.1 Glossina morsitans morsitans
CTGCGACTAGTAAGTTGAACAGAAGAATACAGACGGGACAGATAGACAGACAAGCTTAGATCGATTCGGAAAGCGATTTTGAATTCATTGGTACAATGGAAGGTGGCTTTACCTCAAGTCGGGTGATGTATGCATTCGCATAAACTTAGCTATCCTTGCACAAAATGTAGTTTAGGGTATAAAAATAGAATTGTCTGAAAGGAATGTAATGAAATGTACGAAAATAATGAGAAAAATATATAACTAGTGGTGGGTCTTCATTTGAAAAAAATTGAATTTCT
The DNA here is from genome assembly GCA_001077435.1 of Glossina morsitans morsitans. Classification (NCBI taxonomy): domain Eukaryota; kingdom Metazoa; phylum Arthropoda; class Insecta; order Diptera; family Glossinidae; genus Glossina; species Glossina morsitans. The sequence goes on from CCAG010003277.1 coordinate 282, forward strand.
TCTCTTTTGAAACAAGTGTAGTTCTTCTGATTTCAAAATTTGCATTATTAATGATCGTAAAAGCTATTGTAATCAAAACTTGAATGGCTTACTTAATACAACATTTCGCGATTCTGCATCCGATTAAATTAATTTAGTGCTTATAAAAGAAGATTCAGGGGCAATTAATTACCTAACAACATGTATATCTTCCAATAAGCGTATATTATGCGTCTTTATGAAAAAATATGCAAATCATGCTAAAAAAGAAAGCGAGATATGCGAACGTTTTTATTTCAAGGTATTGCAGATCAATCTCGATTGTGTTTTTTGAATTATGTCACAATATTCTGATGATTTATTAAATTTATGTAATTATTGCGTTTAAACAGCTAAGCGCATATGAAAACGATATTAACTCAGCTAAGGCACGGTGAGCTTATAGCAGTATTGAAAACTACTTAGGTTTAGCTGAAACTTCTTCTGTTATGCTAATCATAAAGCCTTCACCCATAGTGCAGTATGGAATTTACTTTGCTTGCAAAGAAGGCAAAAAAAAATGTTTGAAAGTTAACAGCTATTGCTATGCTAACTTCAATTTATTCAATTACTTTTCTATTACACACACACACACATACACATAAATTTTAATAACCCAATCAATCTTAAAGGTTTCGTTAGTAAAAATCTGTTAGCAAGCATTTAATAAATACATCGCTTCCGTAAGATTTTTATAAAAAATTTGCCCGTCGCAAGAACAGCATTAAGAATATTAAGCTAGGCCGACCAACCCAATTGGATTCTGAAAGTGGCTCACCTTCACAGCTCTTAGAAGAGCTTATTCTAACCTGAAATAGTATATGCACAAATATCGCTAGAAGAACGATTAACCATCTGCCGATTCTGAACGTTTATTATAATATAGAGAAATTTTTAAAATAAGCTGTTACTTCCATAAGCTAAAAGCTGAAAGAGTATTGAACTAAAATGAATTTGTTCCTAGAGTTTCTTTTATGTGACTATACATAAAAGTTTAGATTTGATGTCCCATTCTTTCTAAGCCCTTCAGACTTTGTGCATGTATTTACGCAGAGAAATATAAAAAATTATTGTTATTATTATAAGTTTTTTAAACGCACGAAATAAATTCATAAGTTAAAGAAAAACAAATAAAAAAAACTTAAAGGGACCACGGTCCACCATTAAATACCCTACACTAGTTTAAAGTCATTCATATAACGACTTTTCAGAATAAGCCATTCTGTGGCAATTGGACCGAAAAAAGGTCTGATCCGGCTCATTTTCAATAGCGTCTGTCCTTGAGTCATGACACATCAGCAAATCAAATTTCATCAAAATATTTCGCAAATTGCGACGTGGACGTTGAACAATACATGGACAGACATCACAAGGACAGACAAGCATAGATCGACTCGGAAAATAATTTTGAATATAATAAAGGTATAATAAAGGGTAGGTCGTTCTAGGTGTCCGCACAAACTTAGTATATTCCGTGCGACAAGTGGTGGTGGAGGGCAATAACAATAGCTTTACACATTTATAAATTTTAAATCTCGATACGACGAGCGTTCTGCGCAATGAAAAGCTTTCAATGCTTGTAATAAATGAGACGTAAACATAACATGCTTGGTAAATATTAAGAAGTGCGCTTCTCTTGCTGCAGTCCTCTTAATGCACTTAATAATTCCATGTGGTGGTTAAGGCTTCTGCTTTTAGTTATGAATACTCACCGGAAGTTAGGAATATTGTTGAGTAAAGTATCTAGCACTGTCACGTCACCCTTAAGAGGAGCGTGGTTGGCTTCTAGTTCCTGTCTTATCGCATTCATGCTTAAGTTAAAAAGCCTCTGTATTTCCGTATTACCACGCACCCCATTCCTCTCTACAACAAAATTGATTATGTTTATTTTTATGAATTAAGCAAATGTTAATAATTTAATTTTACCCGGCCACAGCAGAACTAAACTTTGATACAGAGCAAGTTCGGTTTCAGTTAATTTTAAATCAGCAATCGATTTTGCTGTTTGAAAAATTCTTGAGACCAGTCGCATTTCCTCTGAGTCTGATGTGTAAAAAGCTTCTTGCGGCAACATTACGTCGCCATAAAGCACAGCATTCTGTGAGAGATCTAACAAACGGGACATTCTTACAATTGCCAGCTCAAATGAACCGGTTTTCAATAAAAGAATCTATCATTAAAGAATGAAGAAAATATTATGTTTTGCATTAAGAAAATTGCATGAAGTGTTAAAAGAAATGAATTGAAATTTAATTTCAAAAAAAATCGTAAAATTTAGATTTAACCTGATCGTCTTGACTTAAACGCATAAATCCCGGTATTAATTTTGCAAACTCAATTATATTTTGTATCATTTGTGTAAGCTTTTCCGCACAGTCTAACCACAGTTCTTGCTGGCCCAAGTTTTTGTAATATAAAATCCTTGAGATATCCTGCAATAATGCAATAAAAATTAATAATTAGCGACTAATTGCGATCACTCAGTCAACAAATGCTAACCTGCGGTTTTCGAAACATTTCGTGTACTATTTCCAATTTGGTATTTGTGTTCGCATGAGCCTCGGCTAAGGTCTTAATTAAAACATCGTTTATGTCTCCATCTCCTAAATAAAAAATTGAAAATTTTGTTAAAAATGCTTTAACAACGACAGCATATCAGTTGATACGAAAACATAGAAATTTGCTCCAAGGAGACGATTTTTGCTTTCCAAACAAATTTCGAGTGCTAATGCTTGGGAAATAATTTCAGTATTCAACCAAATCTCTGGTTGAATACGATTGCATCCATCTTTTCTCTCTTTTTTCTATGACCAACCACTCAGGAGATGTCCCCTATACCGTGCGGGCACGGTAACGATCAGGCAGGATTGTAGGGAGAGCAGGGTGAGGTGAGGGAATAGTGTTTGTGAATGTTCGATTTGAAAATGGAGACTTAAGGTACGGCAGCACGTACAACTGCTGGTAGGTTGTTCCAAAGGCAGGCGGTACAGTTAAGAAACGACGAGTCGCGTTGTTGTGTTGTACTCCATGACGAGTGAGGACGCTGAGAAAGCCCTGTAGTCCTGTTGAAGAATTTAATTGATGCACATAGGTCTTTTATCAGCGTGAAACACTTGTACTGAATATGTCTGCACATAAGCGCAACACAGACCACTTTACGCCGATGCTCAAGGGTACAGAGAATTCCTGCACACTTTCATCCCCCATGAGCACATGAGCCTTTCGCTTGTCCTCGTTGTTCTTATTTAGACGTGGATTTATTATTTCGCGACAGAGTCATCACGTGATCCAAACTGTCCCCTAAAAGTTTCTGTAAACTGCGAAGTATTATTCGAGTGAAACGACGAAAAGAACGAGAAATATTTAAAAAGCTGATAAAGCTGAGTCCCAATAAAGCTGATGTGTTTTCACGTCCTTATACGGACGAAAAAAGATGATTATGATCTTCTCGCTTATGTAACGATCGAACGTGTACTCAAGAATCAGCGAAACGAATTTCGTTACAAATACAAAAAAAAGGAAGGGCTACTGGAAAGAGTAATGGTTCTCGTTATACGATACTGCAAATGAAATCAAAATTTCCTTCATCTGCTGAGTGCTGCCCGCTGTAAGAAAGGTATTAATTATCACATAAGGTCATATTACCGTGACTGATAAATTCAGAATCCATTATTGTACTTCGTGGTTCGTATGTAGTACTATCGACATAATCGGCAGATATATCGTAGGCCATTGTCTGTTGCGGTGTCACCGACGCAGAGTAGCCGTACGGACTTCCATAGCTGACTTCATTATTTGAATAGCTATAACTAGACAAAGGAATTGAGTTAATTCGCTATTTACTTATAATAAGATTTTTGAGGAGACGTTGCCAGTTTTCAAGTTACCCGTTATAGCTGTGATGCAATTGATCACTGCTGGAAGGTGTTTGTATATCGAATACAGAGCTATCGGGCGCAGCATCGTTTTGGGCCCTCATCTGTGCTCGATGAAATCTCACCTCGTCTTCAACTTTTTCTCTTTGTTTTTTCGACATTCTACCGAATTTTACAGCTTAAAACAAAAGAATCGTTTTATAATAGAAATTAAAAACAATTTCGAAAATATTAATATTAATATTAAAGTTTACCGTCGCGGCTCATTCCCAATTTGAGGCACTTTTGCAGTCTACAATATTGACACCGATTACGGTTAACACGATCAACAACGCATTGCTTATTACGAGGACATTGATAATTAACTACCGAGCTTTGTGATCTGCGAAAAAATCCTTTGCAGCCTTCACATGTTATAACTCCATAATGAACTCCAGATGATTTATCGCCGCAAACTTTGCATGGAATAATTTCAATTTGAGCTATAAATAGAAAAATCAATTCATTTAAATTAATGTCTCTTTCAAAGGGATGAAATAATCAGTTTATAGAGAATAAAATTCATGTACTTCTTTCGAGTTGTAATCATATCGAAGACTCATTTTTAAGAGGTTTTTACATTACTGGTTGCGATTATGATTTAATGGTGGCATATTTTCGAAAATTTAAGAGCACGATTTCAAATTTCCAAAGACTTTTTTTGCCTTAATTCGCTTTTAAATGCCTTTAGGCTCTATTTCTTATACACGACACCACTAAGGATGTATTAAGTTTGAGCAGAGCACAAAACGACGTAAGATACTTGTTTCATCTTTCTTAATTTTTATATCGAATAAGTTCCTTAATAGATTTATTTCTGTCAGTTCGCCTATATATCTGATGTTTACCTATTTATCTTTGTGCTCCACCCATATATCGCAATTTTCAAGATATTTTGATGAAATTTAGTACATTGATTGAAATCAAAACCATGGGTGTGTTAAATTTTACAATCACATAACGCCTTATTTTCGACAAGGAGGTCGAAGATCCGGCACTAAATACCCTACACCTCTTCTTTTGTTCTTCATACCACGATTTTTCATAATTAGGCTTTATAAGGGAAGTAGTGGAAAAACTGGTTCCATCCGAACCATTTTCAACAGTGTTCGTTCTTGTACCGAGTACATCAGTGTATCAAATTTCATGAAAATATCTTAAAAATTGCGACATGTAGGTTGAACAAAAGAATGAATGATGGACAGAAGGCCAGGCAGGCAGCTTAGATCGACTCATAAAGTGATTTCGAACCGAAATGTGTAATAAAAGATGTATACATTTCAGATCCTTCTGGATATTGTATATATCCTCACAAACTTAGTATATACTCTGTACCACAAGTAGTGTAGCGTACAAAAATTTGCCAACATGAAAAAAAAAAACTGAATTTAGTTTATATCTCTCGGCAAAAATGGGTGAAAAATGTTACCTTGAAATAGAAAATAATCAAAAAACTAGGATAAGATGGGTTCAAATTTTGAACCCATTATCCTATAAGCCTTCTTAAAAAAATGCGCACTTACATGATTACTACATTTCTAATATTTTATGATAAGAGTCGGTCCAAAATAGTGATTTAACATATAACAGTAGTGCGCTAAATTTGGACCATGCTGGTCTACTTTTTAAGCCACCTTTTCCCATAAAGGTATTCTCGACGAAGTCTTAGTCTTAGTATTTTCCATAACTAATGACGACAACAGTTCAAGAATAAATATTTTTTGATAATAAAACTGAACTAAACTTGTCATAAATAGATCCATTCTTAGGATGTTCTCCAGTAGTTTATGAAAATCACGCCTTTCTATGCTGAAAAGTCTTAATTTTTCATATTTATTAACGAAAACACGTAAAGAATATATAGTTTTTGACAAATAAAAAAATGACCTCCGCTAAATTATGAGTCCACCTTGAGTCCACTTTTAAAACGCCTTTCCTGTAACACGGCTTCCAACCAAAACGATCTGATCTCTTAAAATGATCGTTATAACGAAACTAACTAAAGAAAGGAAACTTTTTTCATTTTGGTGAACATTCGATACAAGTAAGATTTTTATATTATAGAACCCACAACCTCCCATATATACATGAAATCGATGAAACCAATTTTCGATCAAATTTCCCCAACAGGATATCCAATATTCATTTGCAATATACGAATCAATTCTAATTTATTGCTTTATACTAACGACTTGAAATGATTTCACAAGAAACAGTCCAAGAGTGTTAAATTAAGTCACAGTTGCTTCGAGGCCATACTATGTTGGATTTTCTTGACATTATTATTCCATTAAACTTATCAGGCAATAAATCAATTGTTGTTGATGGCACTACGTGCCACAATGCGCCAGGTGCAAATGGTGGAGGCTGATGTGGTTTAGATCAACCGCATCCAATTCAAGTCATTAGCGTGTATCTGTTGCGTTTTCTATTTACTATAACAGGATATTTATTCTCCTTTGAAAAGAAATAAGGATCGATGATGCTACCAACCCAGAAAACAAAACATGCGAGCAAACAGTTACTTCCGTGAAACATGAAAGTGTCTCCTGCCTCATGTGGTGACTAGCTTCATACGAAAAACCATAGGTTTGCTTATTCACTGAACCGTAATGCCACAACTACGACAATTGTAAATTTGCAATAGTGCATGAGATCAATTGTTTTCGATACAAAATTACGACAGTTCCCGACAGTCTACCATGTAAGATTTTTTCAAAGAACCATTATAGCGTAGACCATTTGCGGTATAGGCTACATTAAGTTTATGCGGACGTACGTAACAACGAGAAAGACTTAAAATAGACCAATCTTTTCTTAAGCCGATCGATTCAAAATTATTTTGAGAACCGATCTAAGCTGGTCTATCCGCCTGAAGTCCATGTGTTTTTGTATTCAATCTAAAGATGTAGGTTGAACCTCAATATTTGATATATTTTGATAAATGCAAAGAAAAGACACTGATGTGTTTTGGCCCAAGGACGAACGCTAATGGAAATTGTTCAAATCGGCCAATTCTTCGATCGCTCGATATATATCGCCTTATGTTGAAAAGTAGTTATATGGAAAAAGTCGCAATTTTCAAAATTTGTCAACATAATTCGTCCCGCAATAGTACTTTCATTTTCTAAATTGGTATAAAATCCTTGACTCAGCCGGTGCAATTTCTTGAATCGTCTTCCATATAACCGTTCTTGCGAAAACTGAAGCTTTATATAATAAATTTTCAATACCACCTGGTGAAAATTGGTTCGTAGTAGTAAGTTGACATAGAAATGAGCCTTACCGAATCTGGATCGGATAGGTTTAGTTTTTGAATATCACCGCATATAAAGATTCACACGAAACGTAAACCATTACATGCCATAGTTTATATGTTTACAATTACTATTCCAATTACAATTACAATTACAATTTTTTTCTAAATTCCGGCTTTCAGAAAAGGGCGTTATATGGGGAGTGGTCGAAAAAGCTTTCGGATTGGGCCAAAGTACGTCTGTGTACCAAATTTCATCAAAATATCTCAATAATTGCGACATGTAGCTTGATCACAAATTTACATGGACAGACATCAGGAGGACAGACAGGCTTAGATCAATTCAGATTACGATTCTGAATCGATCGATAGAGAGTTTGGATAAATTAGGTATATTTTTTATATGGTAACATATATAGTGAATAACTGTAGTGTAGGGTGTCTGATCGTCGGCCTTGCATGACTATAATGTTCTTACTTGTTTTTATATTCGCAACAATTACGTATTAAAAGATATGAACAGAATGTGTTACTTTATTGCCATCAGCAACTGGTTTTAAGATAAACGCAAATAGAAATTTTTATCAGACCAGCTCTTCTATAATTATATTAAATGTTAAAAAAAAAGTGAAATTAAGTTGTGAACTCTTTCTTGTAATGATTTTTCACCGAACTTTCTTCAGCCAGCCTTAAGGCATGGCTGTAGTATATGGCTCTTTAGCTAAGCTAGAGGAAACGTTACAAGATCGATTAAGCGATCATCCAATTCGCTGTGAAATTTCAAATTTCTAGATACCCTACAAACCCTACTTCGCCTAATACAGTTGGTAATAATACACCAAAAGTTACGCATTATTTTCATGCAAAGTCATAGTTTTCATGAAAGCCCGCATATTGAAGGAATCCTCATATGCGGTAGTATCCAAAAATTAGGCTTACCTGATCCCGATTCGGTAAGGTTGAGTTCTAAGTCAATTTACTATGATCAAGTAATTTTCACAATGCAACATTAAAAATTGTATCATTCTTCAAAAAAGGTTCAGCTTACGTAGGATTGATTATATAAGAGCGAGTACAGAAAATTGCCACAGCGAAACAAAAGTTTCCAAATCATTTTAAAATGTCGGAATATTATTACAGAGCAAGTTTTATCGAGAAATTTTGAAAATTGCAATTCCTTTCCATATAACGACTTTTCATTCGGTCTTAGGTCAAATTTCATCAAAATATCTCAAAAATTGCGACCATCGCCGCAAGGGCGAAAGTAACGTCGTTGAATTAAATATCTTCAAGGAGATCGACAAAGTATGGCATGACAAAGTGTCTTCGAACTGATTTCGTTTGATGCCGACAGCATTTTCACGAGTTTCGTGTATTCCTCGAAAAAATTCTGCCTAAGAAAAGATTCCGTTCTTTCTCCTTTTCTGTTTCTGAACAACCACCTGTGTGTGAAAAAAACCCCATTGATTCATTTGCTGACGTCAGCAAATTTTGCACTCGTTATCCCTCACCAAGAGACCATATAGCATCGAGCTATAGAATAAATACTGCATGATAAGAGGCACACTTCATAAAGACATCGTAAAAATATCTGAATAGGATCAGGCAAATAGGGTAAACTTTAACGCCACCAAAGTCCAATGCCGTCTCTTAATAAACAGGAAAAGCGATGAACAAAACCGCTCGCTTTTGATGGTTTCAATGTCAAGGAATCAGCAAATCTGGTCATGTGAATACAAAATAATGCTGGTTGGGTAGACATATATTCAAAGTGTCAAAAATTGCTACGAAAAGACTAGATTTGTTAAAACGATGTAAGAAGTATTTCGCTGTAACCAATATCTACAAGACTTAGACCGCCTATATCGGGTCTATACTAGAGTGCAATTTATATGCGGGAGTATTTACAGCCTTCCTGGAGCCTCCCGACGGCGTACAAGGAAAAGCTCAGGGGCTCGCCGGGTGTGAGAGTGCCTCCAAAACCCTCAGTACTCTTAGCCATTACCGTAATATGGATTGCGTTGTGCTTACGAATAAGTATATGTAGGGCAAGCTTTCCGCAGAGATAAACAAAAATTTGTCCAGCAATCAAGTCCTTTACTTGGACTATACGGTTTTCTCATCGTTTTCAACCACTCGTCGTCCAAGCGGCCGGATACCGGACGATATATTACCGCGACTTACCGTTCTTCGACAGTAACTACTCTAGACATTTCCGCTTTCTAGTCAACCGTACACTGCTCTTCTCTTTCTTCTCGCCCTACTCATAATCCTTCTTGACCACCACCGTACCAACATGCATAGAGGACATTCCCTGAGTAGTCAATAAAAACAAAATGTTGCACAGATCCATGAATAGAAGCACATGCCTAAGTCAATCCAAAATTTCATATTGACCAAGAATATATTCCCGTATGCCTTATGAGTTCTCGAAAGCTTTCTTCTGGGTATTGCGAATGTTTCATCTACATTCTCCAATGGTGGATATAATAATGATTGTTCATCACAACAATTCCTTTCTGGAGTTTTAAGCTTTGGTTGATATACTGACTATATACGAATGTCACTTTGCCCAAATTCCGATAGATGTCGTCCATCGTTATACTTTTCAAGCGTATGAAAAGTTGTGCATTCAGTGAATGGTGAAATTTGTACGAACTCTTAAGAAGATTATTAATGAAAGTAAAGAACACGGAGCGTAATTATATTTTGGGAGAAGAAAGTAAAAGAACATCTATCTTTCATATATTATCCGTTGCGAACCTATACGCGATAAACGGAGATGACTTCTAAAGGGTATGTTAAAAGCGTGTGAAACCTTCCATTGCAGAGGCTGTGATCATTAACATGCTGGTCGGTTTCTATGGATGAAGACTTTAATCGATCTTTCGAATCACGAAGCTCGAGCAACGAACCATTCCCACCCGGCAGTGCAAGTTTGCCAGATATGGCTTGAAAAAAACTTTTTAGACTCAAAACGTCACATCGCTACGTCATATGCCGTATAGTCCTTATTTCGTACTTAACAAGTTCTTCTTATTACCAAACGCATAGAACATATTGCATGAATAATTACTTTTGACGCCACACACGATAATGTTTAGTTGATATACGCGAAGCCCATGTTTTGTCGATAAATGATTCGTGGAAAGCTTCTTTCACTTTAGAGTGTACGCATGCATTCATATATGTATATAAAACAAAAGTATTAAAGTCTTTTCAATGCATTTAAATTTTTTTAATTTACTACAGCGACATAGAATCGACTATAAGTTTTTAATTCTGGATAAAATTGCTCCGCTTCGTTGCTACAAAAAAAACAAAAATGCATTACATTGTCCGAAAGTTAATATGTTGAAATGATAGGATATATATTTGTATGTGTTATATATATGTATTAATATATGCAAATATGTGTTTATGCATATATATGCATATGTATATAATAAGTATATATGTAATATGCATACATATATATATATATTAGTTCTGACCCACTTTCTTTCTAACGGTGCAATGTAAACAAAGACGAAAAAGAAAAGCATTCAAGAAAAACATGCCCCGACATACCATCACGTACAATGTACAGATACAGATATATGTGTAATCTATTCAACACATGGATCACTAATGTACATAAATGTAAATGTATGAGTTCTAGCATAAGAATATCTATACATCTATGTATATATATATATATATATACGTACACATATAAGAAGTTCAAAAATTACCGTTTGACGATGCGCATAAGTATGTGTGCCTATAGGTTTGTGGCTATGCATGCAATGTATGTGTGGGCATTAAATGTATATTTGCGCTTGTGTTCGTACATATTCCCAGTGTTTATGCATGAAAATGTTATACATGCACACAAACAAACATAATTACTGACTGGATAGCCAGCCAACTTGCTACTTGCTTATGGATAGTGAATAGAGAAATAAAAACAAAAACGAAAAAGTAGAAATGCAAGGAAAAGAAAGCAAAGAAAGAAAGAAACCCGAAAAATACTCACGTAACACAAAACTTAAACATGAGATAAAAAAAAAGAAAAAAATAACGAAAATGTGTAACACAATGAAATAATACCGAACACAGAATAAACAGCTGAGGGGCGAGAGAGCTTTATACAACAATAATCGACAACCGACACAGCCGACAGCCGACAGCCGACTTATAGCCGCACTCACGCATATAAACCAACATTCAGGCGTACGCTCGCATACGGTCGGAATATTACTGTAAGGTATATAGATACATAACAAAATAGTGAGTATATGTGTGTGGTTGTTGTATTGCTTTACCAATCATCCATCGTTCATCGTTATTGCACAAGCAGAGCACAAATATTTGAAAAACACATCGGCTATATTCGTATAGAGACTTCGTAAGTGGGTCAACGCGTTGTAGGGTCATTGCACCATAGAGAGCGAGAAAACAAGCAAAGAGGCAAACGAACAAACCAGCAGCAACAATAGCACAAGTACTTTAGCTGTTGGCTGGCAGTTGGCACGTCGTATTAACGCATAAGTTTCACACACAGACGGACGGAGTTTCCCGACCGAGGCGCGACAATTGCGATAAGCAGAAACCAAACTGCTTTAAAGTATAGATAGTAAGTGAGAACGCATTACGTCAGATCTCAAATTTACTCTCTCTCTCTCTCCTTTTCTCTCTCTGTTTCTTTCATTCTTCTCTCTCTCTTTCGCGGGTACCTCCGTTCTCTTCGTTACGTCAAACTTACAAAATATTTCTCTTAATTTATTATTTTGTTTTCCATTTGTGTTTTTCTTATCTCTTTCATTTGTATGCCACAGCATTAAGTAGCGTTTGTTAGAAAAAGAATTTTTCCTTATTTAATATTTTTTTTGCTTTATGGATAGGAAGGATATCTCTTCACTATACTCGTCTCCATTAAATAAATTTTGTAAAATTCTTCCCATCCTTTTTAGCTTCACTAAGAGAATGAAATATACTTTGGTTGTATTGTGTTTTTGGGTTTGAGTTTTTAAGACTCTTCTGTGCAAGAAATCGTTTGCAGACGCATTATATTCATCTTACAGATATCAAATAAAAAAGAAAAATTATATATGTATTAAGGAAGTTTTAGAATTCATTTTTATTTTAAAAAATGTCCATTTTATGTTCATTACGAGAGAGTGCAGCATAGCTTTTTATTACCAACCTTTCAAAAAGTTAAGACAAAATTCCAACTTTAATGTAGTGGAAGGAATTGCAAGATTTTCTTCAACTTAATAAACCGAAGAAACTCATACGCCAGGTAATCTATGCATTTAGTCTCCCCTCCTGCATAGCAAACACTAAGTAAAGTCTCAATTCACAATTATATTTAACACCCGGCATTGTCTTGCGCTCCCTACACTAATAGCACGTTAGTGGATAAGAAATTGTTAGAAATACTTAGGAGATACAATATATAGACTTTTCGGCCTCTTCTCAGGCCTTCTTCCTCTTCAAAAGTTGAGATAGAACTGATTTACTTAATATAATTTGTCGTAATAGCGATGAGCTAAGGAGCACAAAGTAAATGCTCTTCGACCTTTTTCCTTTTTATTGTCTTACATGATCGAAAGAAATATTCTTTCCCGATAATCCGAGGAGACGAACAGATTGAACAGATGTCATACACTGGTCATTCACTTAAAAATAAATTGGTTTTTGCTCCTTAAATAAATTAAATAAATTTTCTAAGCGTATATCCAATTCGACGTCATAATATGTCCTGTTATATTGTTCCACTAACATTTACTTATTATATTTTTGGATAAATTTGTAAAATAAAAATATAACAAAAAGTAAAGATATTGTTATTATCATTATTTTTATTATTATAAATTTGGCCTGCGAATAAATTCTAAGACTAAAGTCTTACAGCACTAGCATCTAATGCTATCGGCTTTATTTTTATTAATATTATTATTAAAAACTCTACCGCACTTGAGATTTGAACCCACGACCATTGAACTGCTAGTCGAGACTCTTGCCTACTCGGCCACTCATGCGGAAAAAAAAAAAATGGAGGTAAAAATAAAATCATCAAAGAGATTTCACTGCAAGTCGAGTTTTTTATGGGGACTGACAAGTCCCCACTTAAACGTTAATCTTGTCGTGTTGACTGTATTTCCAAGGCCTTCAATTCTCGACCGATTGACTTCAAATTCCACCTACATATATAGTATTTTTTAATTAGCTACCTGCCACTAACTTTATAGCCAAGTTTTGATCAATATTTTCAATAATAAAAAAAAAACAAATCGAGGAAATCTTTATACCTGACGCCATGTGTACGGCTACATTAAGCTTGTGCGGATGTATGCAATACCCACCACACCATCCAAAGACCACTATTTGTCATTCCTATCGATTCAAAATCATTTCCTAACTCCTTTGAAAAATATCTGTTCGTCTGTCCCTCGATTCATGTCTATTTTGTCTAATCTGCAGGTTGCAATTTTCGAGTTCTTATGAAATGAATTAACTCAAATACTTTCCACGACTTTATAATGTCCTCCTTAAAATAATTACTATATAAAACAAATTTGCAAAATTTAATATTTTCTGCCAATGATCGGTGAAATATAGTATTTTGGCATTTAAAATCAATGTGGACCACTTGGACGGAATGGGATCCGTTGAAGCCCGTACCGTTTAAGCCTTTTTACAAAAAATTCGGTTCTTATGAGACAAGATGGTTTAATTTTTGCAATTACTCCAAAATGGTGATGTATCGGCACACCATTAATTACCGTACACTACTTCGCTTAACATAGTTATTAATATAACGACTTTTCATCATATGGGAAGTGGTCGAAAAAGTGGTCCCAACCGAAACATTCTCAATAGCATTCGTCCTTCGGCATCGCAATACCAAATATTATCAAAATATCCCAAAAATAGTAACATGTAGGTTAAAGGTAGGAATGCAAGACAGTCAGACAGACAGATGACGAGACAAGTTTAGATCGTTTCAAAAAGTGATTTTGAATCGATCGGTACAATAAAAGATGAGTTTATCTCAGGTCTTTCTTAGGGTTGGATAGATTCGCACAAGCTTAATATACCCTTGGAGTGAAGAATGGCAAAATAAAAATTAATTCTCCTCTATAGGAGCACCGTCAAATAATTGCTGTAAAAAATATGTATCTTTGTATTGTGTTTCTTGAAAAAATTGCTAAAGAAATTTTTTTTTTTAAATATCGCAGCATATAAGCAAACGGTTGTAAAAAATTTTTTTCAATGAATTTTTATTAAATTTTTCTAAAAATATTTCTTGTTCCCAAGGCAGCGCAACCTCTTAAAAGCACATATCAGCATTTTACATTACATAGGTTAAGATCGTTTTTGCACTGAATTTACACAGGATTACGATAAATAGTTTTACCAAATAGCACTTCAACACTTGCGTTTACTTTACAAGTTTTTTACGATATTTGCAGCAAAAAATAAAAGCATCTTCCCACAAAGGTTTTCTTCTTTGCATTAGTTATTGTGTTGTTGGGTAAACCTACAACACCTACTCAATTAAAGTAGGAATACAAGTGCACGACTTCAGACTTCTTTCTCAAGCATGCTGTGCCACTAGCAATGCCAACAATAGAAACACAGATAGACGGATATGGCTAAATCGCTTCAGAACTTTAATATGAAGTCAATAATGTCGATTCTTACAATTTCCAGAGAAAATCGCAAAAGGTGGATAGACAGACAAGCTAGAGCGGAGTCTCATGTTAAACAAAAGTATACAAGCTTCATGAACCTTACTACAACTTTTCACAGTTGTGACGAAGGATGATTTTTTGTTAAATGATGATTTTTTTAGCGATTTACGCTATCCAATAATCGCTGAAACCTACTTTTTGGATTTACAAATTGGTAAGTGAACATAAATGAAAGCAAAAACGATGTAAATTTTATAAATCTTATGGACTATCCGAAGACTAGACTTGTAGCTCTTCCATCAGCTCAGCAATCGAATTATTATATATCCACGCCTTCCAGAAATAGTTATGTGTAGTAATTTTATTAACTAATACAGTGAAGTTCTCTATAATGCGTCGTTTCTATAAGTTAACGTATTTTCCGTAATGCGGAATGAAAATTAAGAGAGTTCTCCTATTATCCATGTCCTTGTAACACGTTTTTCTCATGAGAACATCCCAACACCTCAAATCGATTAAAATATTTATCTGAATATTTATCTGTGGCTGCACTTAGTCGATTAGTTCAATATTTATTGGTAATATTTATGGATTCCTCCCAATGCCCGTTGTCGGGGAATAAAGCATTGTTTTGTTTTAATTTATTACTTATTTCTGTGATTCCAGATTAAGCGAATCGAACAAATTCGGAATTTCTTATAACGGGATTTCCATATAACGTAGCATAATGTAAACTGGTTGGTCTTAATTCTATGTTTGTCTTAACGGAATTTCCTGACTTTAATTAATTCCTGGCTTCACGGTATCAAGTAATCGTATTACAGAAGACTTGACCACAAAGTAAGACCCCATTCACTTTTCTTCACATTTGTAATAACTATAAAGACGCGCATTATCTATCATAAAAGTAATGTTAGGTGCACTTAAAAATTATTGAGCCTAGAATGTTGAAATGCGTTTGCAATAAAGTAAAGTAAAACATTCTCTTTACTTGATAATGTTGAGGTTATGTTACGACATTTCATTTGAACTTTTTTTTCGACTTTTTCGTTTTTTAATTTTTGTTCCGTTACTTTGAAGTTATGTTTTGAAATTTCTTTTGTATTCCTTTGATTTTTTTATGTCATCAATTTGTTGAATTCTCGCTCTTTAAAAATCTGAATTTTTTCAATTTTTTGCATTTTCAAAATTTTAAATTTATGTTTTAACACTTTTGAGTTCACATTATGACATTTCTTGTGAATTCGTTTCATTCTTCACGTTGTCAAATTTTGATTTAAAATTTTCCTACTCAAACAAGGAATTTCTTTTTTGTGTGAATGCTTTGAGGTTATGTTATGACATTTTGCGTTGCGTTCTTTTGATTTTCCCCGTTTGCTATTTGCTAAAAACATTATTAAGTAAGAATCTATTATAATCTAATAAAGCTTTTTTGTTTTGTGAATTCTCACGCAATCAAAGCAAATCCATCTGAAGAATCTTATTCTCTTTAAGAATCCTATTGTTCAATCTTGCAAAAGCGAAATATTTAATGTCTCCTGAAAACTTTTAAAAATTATAACATTTACAACATTAACATTCTATGTGACGTTGCGATGCCTGTTGCCTGGTCTGTACGTCAAATTGATAAAGACGCATTGTCGCAAGCGTCGATCTTTAAACCAAAAAATTTCTAGTATATACGCATAAAATATACAATAAAATATGCATGGCTATCTAATTATTAGTTGGTCTAAAAAATATCGAACTTTTCTCAAATTCGCATTCATTTATCAGAGATATCAATGGGCAATAGGCTTAACATTTTTTCGATTAAAAATTTAATTATATTTATTTTTGATCAGCGCCATATTCTCCGTGTAGGTATGTGTGCGTGTGTGGTATGCTTCAAAGTCTACGTTCTTGAGCTTACTGTCACAGCATTTTCTAGACTAACCAATCTATTCATCTTTGATGCGAATGTTAATGTACCCTGCGTTAACATAAAAGTTCTACAAATTACAAAAAAAAAAAAAAAAAAAAAAAAGAAGAAAATGTAAAAATTAAAATCATTTTTGCAGAGAAGAGGTCCAGCAAAGCATTGGCAAAAACATTGTTTGTTGTGGGAGCGATAAGACAAAAAAAAGCCTATAGCACCTTACAATAAGACAGAACATAGAATACAGAATGCAGAATGCAGAATGTAGAAAATACATGTATGTTTGCATTGTGTGGTATCCGTTTCGGATTTTTCTGAGCTATAATATAAGTTGAATGAATATACACATCTATGACCATATATCGTCGTATTGTTGCTTGTTGTTTTTGTCTAATGCTATGTGCACGAGTATGTACTCAATCATGTCAGGCCGGCATTTATGCATATATGTACACATATAAATACGTAGATATGAGTGATTTAAGCAAAATACAACTTTAAACTCTAATGTTTAAGATATTTTCTGTAAAAATGTACACATAAAATGTATATATTTATGTGCATACACACACACACACCACATTACATTACATTATATATATATATATATATATATATGCGTACATATAAATATATATATATATGTATACACGAACACTGTATTAGCGATGGTGGCAACAAAGTACAAATGTTGTTTTCATTTTGTTATTTTTCTTCTAACTAATATCCGTCCTTGGCTCGTCTGTTCAACTTTGTCCTACTTTTTCATTAGTTGGCTCTAACAAAAACAACAATAAAAAAAACAGAAAAAAAATTACAACTCAGTACAATCGACGGCGTACACACACGTCGCACTATAAGTGCATACAAATATATGTTATTATGTGTCTATGTGTTTATGTGTTTATGTGTATTATGCATTTGTATATTTCCAATATGTTTGTTTGCATGTGTACACACACAAAACGAACGAAAAGTGTAGAGGCATGCACTCAGAAGAAAACAAGAATCAACATGTTTGTGTGTATGTGTATGTCAGTGCAATGTATATATAAGCACACACAATTATATACCCGTGCATTTATGTATATACGTATATGATATTATAGCAAAGCAAAGGTATTGAATCTCAAACTCACAAAAAAAAAAAAAGAACAGAAAAATAAAAATAAAAATAAAAAAATTGAATGTTAAGCAGAATTAAGTTCTTTTTTAATTAGAAACTATTTTGCGGACCGGCTTACAAATAAATAGAATCTACTATCACAAGTTTACTGCGTTTTGCAGATTAAATAGATAGACAGGTAAGACAAATAAAAATTATTATTAAATCCTAGAGCCTTTGTTATGTCATCTCTATCCCCTTTGCACTCCTTCAATAAATTATTAAGTAAATTTACTCAATTTTATTTCCATTTCATTATATAATTTCATTTTAAATTCTATCTATAGGTATATGGAAGAATTCAAAAAAATTTTAAGCCTACCATCAGTAACATTAAATACTATTTGAGACTAAAATGTCTAGATGAATGTACGTAATATATGTATACTAAAAAATATGAAGTGTACAGTAAGTATTTAAATGTTCGTTGACATGAAATTCGCAACAAATGCTACCCAACGTATATGCCTTTATGGCGACGATGGCAGTTTTATATCAAAACCAAGTCAATAATAAAAAACAAAAGGGAATAGTTTTTGCTCATTGATCCGTTTTTGGCGACAGAATCGAACGCAACTTACAATCTGTAACATAGAGCATGGTTTTTCTCACTTTCGGGAGCATGTTGTGCCTTAGCATATATACCTATCGTTGACTTCATTTAATTCCCGAATAAAAGAAAGTCCTTCTCCTCTGTGTGGCACAACCAATAATGAATAATCAATAAAAAGTTATCAACTCTCGCTTAAAAAAAAGAAGACTGCCATAGACTGATTGAGAGGAATACCAATGCCCTCATTGTAATCGCATCAGCGACCGAAATGGCAAAATTGTTCGACTTTTCTTATTGTGATAAAAATCTCTGCAGAAGATCTCAAGAATATGAGAAACCGAATCTTCTTATCCCCTTCTATCCCTCTTCTTCCATTAGAGCAAGACGGCGCAACCCTCTCAGTGGAACACTGTTTGATAAGAGGTTATGAGCAAATCTCCAGGGTAAGAATATAGAAAGTATTAAAAACCGCATTAGCCAATTAAGCCGATTTCGTTTTCGTCTCTTTTGCTCTTGTAGCAAGACGGCACAAATCCCTCAGCAGAGAATTACTTGATGGTCTGTCGATATTTACGATATCATACGAATATGCAGAATGTTAGCAGCTGCATTAGCTTATCTTTTATGTAGTCTGCATAGTCCTTATTTGTCTCCCCATGTTACTCTGACTATTCCGAAAAGAGATACAAATAGTGTCACCACCAATCTTTGATGAAATTAATGATTAGGAAATATAACGAGATGTAATGAAAAAACCGAGTGGGGATAACAAAGACAGCCGAGGAATACGTTTATTTTTCATAGTAAAAGCCCGCCTAATGTTAAAATAGATACTAAAACGTTGTTAAGAAATATTTCACAGCTTAGCAAAGAGTAGTCGCAAAAACGCATGGGCTTCCATCACGGACAAGCTAGTCACCAAAAGAACACTATTAATATTCAACGAGGTGCAATGGGCATTCGCCAGCATTTACGTTATTCTTCAGATGCCGCTCTTTGTGACTTTCATCAGTTTTCGTCTTTGCAAAGCAGTTAGAATGGCAAGCAGCAGCAGGCAAATCTGAGTTGCTAAGAAACTATCCGAAACTATATCACAAACTTTCTTTCAAAGAAAGCTGAGAGCGGCAAGAGAACAATATGGACTGTGTGCTTAACTAATAAAAGTACGTCCTTCTTCTTTTTTCCTTTCAAGATCAATCACTCAGAGGGCGTCTCTTGGACGTGTAACACGATCACGGTTACAAAAAATTGAGTAGAGAGATAAAGTGAAAGTGGCAACGGCCCAGTGTGTTAGGGCGCAATGGTAACTGTTACACCTTTAATGACAGCAATCAGCCAGCCAAACTCTACTGCACTGAGATTTGAAACTTCGAACATTACTTTGGTAGTCGCAATTTTTTTCTGTTCGGCTACTCGTGAGGATCCCTTAAATTTTATATGCAGATCTGACACGAACTTATGCACTCATCTAATAAATAGCAAAAACTAACTGAGAACTTTTTCGGGTAACACGATAAAAAAAACTTTATTTAGACCGTTTTTGATATGAGTTGCAAATAGGTGAGTTTACTTCTCTTTCCATATTTTTTCTCTTTTTCTAAATAGAAAAAGCTTTTCGTTTAGTTTTAATCGCTTCATACCTCCGGAGATATATTTGTTCATTTATATAACCTGGACAGGACTGTTTGTATGTTCCTCAGCTACTCTCTTGTTGTTAAATGACGAACTCGTGTCGATTTTTGAGAGAATTCTTAGACAGAGTGCTACCGAATTCCCTTATGTTAAAGCGCTAAATATACATCTGAGGTATGATAAGTTATTTATAAGATCTCTTAACAAGAGATGTTGTTTTAACTTGAACATTGTTTTTGATCAGTCATCATGCAACTATCGCTGTAATGACATTTGATAAATGAAACCTAAGCAATCGTTTTGATATGGAGTGATGCACACTCCCACAATGCACTAAACTAGTGAAAATTCATTACGAAAATGTTTAAACAAAATTACACTTGATTCGAAGGTTCTTTTTCGTACGTCTGTGTACGTAGACAAACAAAATTGTCGCATTTGGATCTGAGAAAACCCAAGATAAACATTTAGGTAACCTCTCTATAAATGTAACCAGTATTAGGTTAACGCATTTTTCAGGCGACGTTCCAGTTAACTTGGTTTTTTCCATGAATGGAACAAAACGGGCAAGATTGACTCACTTTTTGTTTACTTGATTTTGATGTGTGCGCTATAGATGTAAAAGATTCTTATTGTCGGCACGACGGCGTCACTTGTCACGCAACTTGCAGTGTAAGATATAAAATGACACCTCTTGTTGTCAGACCCTATAGACTGTTTTTCCAGTTGGTTTTCATCGGTCCCATCTTTCCATACGCCTTAATTATCGGGTTCCCTACCGAAAGTATCAATTCGTAACCTTTGAATAAATTTCGGGTGAGTTCACTAACTTCATAAATCGGATTTGACAATGACAGAAATTTTTCATCGAACATTACTACAACAACAACTAATTGGAGCCTTCAATACTTGTATATTACTAAATATCATTAAACATTATTTAGAGATCTCTTTAGATGTAGGATAAAAAGGTATCAATCGCGCTGGCAAGGAAGAAAAAAGTGGGAAAATTATATTCGGTTGCAGCAAAATCTTTTATACCCTTCATCGTTATCCTGTAAAAGATTGAAAAAAAAAGGAAAACTGGAAATTTTCTTTGCCAGACGGACAGACGGACATGCTTAAATCGATTCAGAATTTGATGCTGATCAAGAATATATGTGTATGTATTTGTGGGGTCTCTAAAACTTTCCTCTGGGTTTTGCAAACACTTTTACAAAATGACGGTCATTCTTCGGTGATGGGTATAAAAATGGAAACATTTTGGGAACAGTTTTAGTTTTTTAAGCTGCTATCGACGTCTCCAGATCATTTCAAAACCTGATTCATCAATTTTTCTCTATTAAGACTTTAACAACTGGAATAATAGATAGATCAAGAAACGATCTTTTTTCTGCCATAAAATATTTACTATATTACATGTACTATATGCATAATCCTTGATAATGCAAAAAGAATGATAAAATTATTGCACCTTAATAACTTGATGATGAGTGTAAAAATATATTATTTATTTTGTAAGGCAAGACTAACACAACCCTACTAAATATTTCTCTCGAATTTGTTTTCATGCATTATTGTCTCTCAGCTATTACGCGTAAGACTCTTTTAATGAATAAAAAAATGAAGAGAATATGCTCGAATTAAGGCGAATCTTGAATCGACTACTACTACTACTACTACTACTACTACTACTACTACTACTACTACTACTACTAACCATAGAAATATATGCAAACAGTTTAAATAAATAAATTTTGTTCCATTAATAGAACGACTGAGTACAATCTTTACTTGGCTTTTTTAACTATTCTTCGTTAAATCTTTTTCCGTTAATTTGCAGGCGGTTAAAGAAAATATTGTCTAGATACGTTTGTTTACTGAGAAGTTTCTTTTAACGTTTTTGAACCACTATGCAGACTCAGCGCATTCTCAAACATGTTTCATGCGGAAATTTACACAACACATACGCGGCTTAGATAAGGAAGCTTTTCGTTTGTATTTTGTGGCGCCATTAGCTTAATGTTATGCAGCTTCGATGCTTTCGTTGCTTTGTTGCAAAGTAAATGATTTTGTTAGAATACCTTATTGTGTGATGGTGAATATAATGAAAAGAACACATATCAATATGAACTTACGGCTTGTCTATATAACGCTTTACACAATAATTGCCGTACGATAGCTAAGTTGAAGCAAGCAATTCCGTTGCTGCTGATTTCGGGGTCAATGACCACCAAAAATATTGCTGAGATAATTTTTTTTTGTGTTCGCAGAGATAATAGAAGGCATATGTGTATGTGCTTATGCCCGTTAATATACACTACAAGATAGTTGCGTTCGGGTTTATCCCTTTTCTAAATACAGGAACTCTACGCCTTAATTATAACTCATAGATGCATAAAAATAGAATAAAATAGAAGGGAGATTACATTCGGCTTGACGCGAACGTTCGATACTCTACATTGTCACCTTTATATGTATGCAATAGAAGTTTGTATAAGCACAAGAGAACATTGCGTGAACATAACTTTGTTTGATTTTCAAAGCCCAAAATTCCGGCTGTTTACTATCTGCGATATATTCCATCGTTTTCAATATCCCATAACATGATTTCGATATAAAATATATGACAGAGAACAAAGTGATACAGTAATGACTCATAAAATTGGTTCTTAGAAATGTATAAATTGTATAAGAAAAAGATTTCACAATTACATATTCAGAATCAGGCCGTTGACTTTCTGGAATAGCGGGAAAGGCCACTGCTGGGATATTGTTGCTAACGCGGACAGTGCGGTTAAAGGATAGAGCCCCGATAATGTGTGCCCGTAAATCAATTAATGATAACGAACCTATAAGTATGCTCTCGCATCTACAAGACTTCGAACGCCTAAGGACCTACAGTCATCGGCTCACAACCATTTTCAGGATCATTTTTTGAATCGATTTAAGCTTGTTTGTAAGTCCAGCTGTCCGTCTATCTGCCCTAATCTCTACAATCTTGCGGTCTGTCTATCTGTCCGTCCGATGAATATCCCTGTTCAATCATATTCAAAACATGTTCAATCTACAGTCTACAAGCTTTTGCAATATTTTGATGCATGTTCTCAACTGTCATTTGTTCCAAGGGCGAACGCTGCAGATAACAACCCATTTGGAAAAATTCCTTCGCTTAAACAACAAATACAGAGTATTTATGAATTTATGAACGGATGAAACCATTTCTTAAATGTTTCTTACAAAAATAACCCTATACACGACGAGAATGTAGGATTTTTTGAAATTTTGTGGTAGGAATTGGCCCAGGATAACACTTTGATATAAAAGTTTGTTATGATATGTTTAAACAACAATGGTCCATTTTAGGGCTCCTTCCCACGAAGGTCGAATTTGGCATATTTTATGACAAAAATAGCTAGAGAATAAAAAGTTTCTGAATCATATCCATTAGACTGGATATGGAGAAACGAGATGATGATGACGTATAGCGGGCCACGTACGACAATAATGCGGGAAGAAATCGTGGTTTCAGATGAATGAAGCTGCACAGAGCTCGGAACGACCCCACGTTGATGCGAAAAAGGGGGAATCGCTTATCATGAACTTCTTCAACTTTGTCAGAGGTTTGATTTCACCCTTTACTTAACAGTCGTTTTGTAACAATAGCCCGTACTTATCAGTAGTAAAAGCTTGTTTGGCTCTGGCGACACGTTCAGAATGCACAGGTCTTTAATAACTCAAAGAAAAATTGAGAGAATTTCCCGCAAGTTTGTTCCGCTCTGTGCAAAACTTTTGTAATGTTATAGAACCACCTTTGAAGTAGGTTTCTGAAAACGAGTTTAGTTTTTCCTTCGAAAATCCTAAAGATTCTACAGTAGCGACCGCAATTTGGTAAAAAAACTACCATCGAGTCCATTAAACTACATCCATCTGCACTGCCCCTAGTTCATCCGTCCATCTGTCTGCCGTCCACATCTGGTTGTTATCTCTCTCGCCAGGTGAGAAAAGTTAAGATTATTAAAATCAAGATTTAAAACTGACGCGACACGCCC
>CCAG010003283.1:0-21269 GCA_001077435.1 Glossina morsitans morsitans
TCCGATATGAAAAAGTTTTCTACTTAAGCGATATAAGGGAAATTTTTCAACAAACAACGATATTAACATTCCGACTATCAGGGAGGAAGTGCAAAGAAATTTTTTTGCAAAGTAAAAGAAAAACTAAAAATAATATTTTAATAATCAATTATAAACGAATAGATTTCCAAATGCATTTTAAAGTAATTAGAGAAAAAGAAAAAATCTACAAACTTATAAAGATTATTTATAAACATTATTGAACTGAGTGCGGGAAAATTTGTAATGCTTTCAGTCTTTCTTTCTATGATTACATTATATTTCAATTTTTTTGAACGTTTCTTCCTAGAACGTTGTGTTACCTACTGTTATCAGTTGCTAAATGAACATTCCTTATAGATCGAAGTTTGTTATTAAAAGCGTACGAAAATTCTTCTTCTTTTGATTTTATTGCGGCACCATTTTCGTGGCGTATGGCATGAGGTAATTTTAAATCTCAATCAAGGCATATTTAATAATTTAGAAAAGAAAGCGATAACCTATTCCACTATAAGATGTATAATAGACGCATGAACGTAGTTACAGACATTAATAAGGAGTTAAAAACGTAAGCATACATTTTCTAAAGCGAATTATAGGCAACTTAGGTATCTTCTATCTGGCATTACTTGAGATTTAGGTTATGAAAACATAGTTGTTTTCTAGTGTGTTACTTATCACTAGTTTTTGGTTGCTATTTCGGTGTCCGTTCCGTTAGAGTCCAGCCACACTTTCGTCTGTTCTACCTAGTTTGGCAAGCATCTAAAGATAACTACTTGGATACTTTACTTGGGACTTGGGACTATACCTTATACACTTGTGCTAGGCAAGATCTTCCCCAAAAGTACCTTGCTTGCGTTACCATTGCAATATTATTCGGTCAATGGGAGCTAAAGTTCTTAATGGTGAAATCAAGGTACGAAGATTTCTTTCTATTGTGACCTTGGATAATCAGGAATCCTCCGACTATATTGCGTTCTTGTGCTAAGGCTCAAAGGTACCGTAAGGCGCACAAAGTCCTTTCGTTTGCTTTTTGAAAAAAAAAATGTGGAATCAATCGTTTCATACGACAGACTTTTGTCGAGCTGTTGACATTACAATTGACGATACTCTGCTATCTTGGTTATATGGCAAACTCTTCTCAGCCATACGAATGCATGACAACGACTCGTGTCCACCGTTGTTCAATAGACAACTACTAAAAAAGGAAGGCTCTATAAGAAATTCTGGGACTATGAATCAATGAAAGATTATTTCAAGTATGCATTAGCAGAACATAGATTCGATCACATATGGCCATGTCTTATTCTACTTATATATTCAAGGTGAAATCTTCTCTGTTAACCTCTCTTAAATATTTTTATAAATTTGCCAACTCTAAACGTAAAATTAGTAGGTGCCCGCCGTATTCGTCGCGTGATGGATCCGATTAAGCGCGTGGTCCCGAGTTTGCGAATATTCTTGCGAAATTCTTCGAACTTAATTTGTCATCAGATCGTTATGACCGCGCTATTGGCTATCCGTATGAAATTAAAAACATGTTTGCTGTCAGTACAGTATTTTCGAAGTGTAAAACTACTGAAATATTGCATTTCGCCATGTCCTGATGACAACCCGTCTTGTGTACTGATATCATGTGCTGAGTACCTCGGTGGTTTCCGGGTATTTTTAATCCCTCTCTAAATCTATTGGGAATTACATTGATACAGTGAAACTAAGTGTGCTTCCGAAACTATTTGAGTCTAAACTTGTTCTACATACAACTTTTGCAATGAAATTGTACATGTCTCCGAGTCAGCATGCATTCCTAGAGTAAAGATCAACTACTACCAACTTGTTAGAACTCAGAACTTTCTTCTTCCTGGGGTACACAAAGCGATGTTATCTATATGGACTTCAGTAAAACCTTTGGCAGAATTAACTATAAGCCACTGATCCTTCAATTACAGACGTTCGGTTTTCCTCCTAAGTTAATAAAGTGAATAGGATCGTACCTTCATAGTAAGTCTTTAACAATATACCTCCGTCCAGTCCGGTGAGATTACAGTAATCTCTAAAAATATCCCTCACGGCAGCCATCTTGGTACGATCTTATTTGCTATCTATTTTGCATTTTGCCATACATTTGGGCTTAGCTTTATGATTTGATAGTTGCTGCACAGATTTCATTTCTTGTTGCACCTACTTTTCCTTTGATATATGAAAGCCCTTTTTCTAAACGCTTAATTCAATTTTTACTTAAAAATTGTAGTATAAGTGACTTTAAAAAATTTTCTAGGGTTATTAAACAAACATAAATTTTCAGACTTAAATCTTTTAAAGCACTGTTGACATATGCGCTCGTTTAATTAATTATAAAATGTGTAAAAAATTTTCTCTAGCAACTGTAATTAAAGTGCTTTGTCAACGCTCATGCAATGTTAAAAACCGCAAAAATGTTCTTTTGCAGCGAACTTTTGATCTTTTTCAAAGTAGGATTCAAATTGGAAACAAAGATACTAAATAAATACTAGTTTTCTCTTTTTTTTTTGGTGACATATTCTAGATTCGAGCCTCCAGCCAAGAAGTTTAGCTCTTTAAAATTAACGCTGTATTTTACTTGTATCGACATCCAAATCCGTCTAATGCTGTCTGCCAGAATATACCCAAACAACACTTCCACTATTTTCCGCTGAGCTTAGCAAGTCAAAAGCATTTTGGCAATGTGGCTACGCAAACTGTTGTCTGATGAGTAGAAGCAGAATAGGAATTGATGACATTCAATCGATCTCGGGTAAGTATGACGGCGAGAGTTGGATATAATCTGCAGAACCCGGAA
Source organism: Glossina morsitans morsitans (assembly GCA_001077435.1). Classification (NCBI taxonomy): domain Eukaryota; kingdom Metazoa; phylum Arthropoda; class Insecta; order Diptera; family Glossinidae; genus Glossina; species Glossina morsitans. The sequence goes on from CCAG010003283.1 coordinate 2,837, forward strand.
GGAATAAGTCTTCTACAATCCTACCTACACTACCTACATCACGGATTGTATGGTTAATCCGAAGGCAGGGGTGACTATGTCGCGTAAAGTAAGGCTAAAGGCTTTATAGTCCAACTTTAAGATCCACGAGGATCAATAGCCCATTCACTATTTCACGAGTGACAGCATTAGTTTACGCTAGTTTGGTGCTTGCCAAGATCCTTCGGCACAAAGCTTGCATACTTACATACATGTGGAAAATACCGTGAAAGCTTGTATGTTCAGTTGTAGGAAAATGAGTAGGCGATTTTTTTTTTTTGATTGTAATGGAAAAAAAAGAAAAAATTTTTGTCATTTACAACCTTGGAAAAAGGATGTTTTGAAAATTGAAAATTGGAAAGTTTTTTTTTGAAAAAGACTTTGAAATTATTCCTTATCAATTAATAATAAAAACAAAAAAATAACAACTGTAAAATTTGTTAAATAGGTTACGGATGCGTGTTAAACTGTTGAGACAGGGCCCGCGGATACCACTAATTCCTCTACGACTGCGGTGGATCTGCGCAACAGATCTCAAGAAGTGCAAAGATTTGGTGATTTTTCCAGAACGAGTCAATAATTTCAGAAAACGCTTGTGGTAAACGCTGGTGTCGTTCATGTCAAGATTTATGTGCGAGTTCTCTGTTAAAACAATGAAAAAGTTGCTATCAATGTAAGAAATCATTAAAAAAAAAACAATTACTAAATATATATTAAAAAGAGTGGTAATAGAGAAGAAGAAGAATTAACTAGCCGATTAATAGGGTGCAACGCATGTTCAAGTCCTTCGAAATGATTGCCACATCACACACACAGTGATTGGTAGCGTTAACAGCTTTCCTGACGTCACTTTGAATCAAAGTGTTTATGATAGGAATATGTTCAGATATCGCAAACTGAATCACTAAATCATTATACTCGTCTCCTTCGATATTACATTTGTAAAGCTCGGAGAAAAAGCAGATTAGAAATCTATGCCAACTGCAAACTCAAACTCGTGGACATACATTTCAAATAGCAACGACATCAATATGGCTGCCAGAAAACCGACTTCATCAATTCATCAAAAGCTCTCTTAATTGTTTAGTTGTTTTTGTAATAAAAAAAAAAAAAAAAATTATTATAAAAGTTTTTTTTTTTTTTGTTTAAACACGAATGTACATTCGGCGAATTTATTAATAGGTGAGTTAAATTTTATTGTTAATTAAATTAGTTATTGTGTCAATAACTTAATTAGAATTAATTTTATAATTCATATTACTTAACATAATCATTAATTAGATATTTTATTCGAATACCTAATTACTATCAATTTATCATTGTTTATTATTGTAAATTGCTTTGTTAATTATTAAAATGTTTTCTAAGTAATTTGCTTTGTTTGTTACTGGCTGTCGAAGTAAGTTTACTTGTTACACCTCACTTCCACTTACCACACATACAAATTATGCAAATTCTGTAGGGAAAATTCTCTTATGGACATCCCACTTTCGGCGAGCTAATCACATTTAGTTAGAGCCCTTTAAGTACGCTACACAGTCCCCAGTTTGAACGCAGCAGCTCTTCTGTACATTGCAACTGGCATGCTTACTTTACGATTCAAAATTAAAAAACAAACTTTCAGGTTACAACTTGTACAGAATGCGGTGATTTCAAAACCTAGAAGCACTATACTCAGACGGATTGAAAATTGCTCCTCAATTTTCCTCAAAAAACCTCAAAACACTGCACGAATATTTCTTTCAAATTCATTGTTCTCAATTCTCCCACAACACCTTCGCTTCAAATGTCAATTTCACACAAAAAGAATTGAAAAATCGGATTCGAGATTCAGTTTCAGAAAGGCGACTCGCTTGATTAACTGCCACAGTCTGTCAAACGTGCCTCAATGCCATTCAGAAATATGTCGATTAATTTGTTCTGAAATAAAGATAGAAGTTTTCAGGTTGCCATTTTCAATTTTCAATAAGAAAGGTTGTTATAATTGTTTCTATCCAAAAATTCAAAAAACTAAAATCGTTTGATTCGTACACACTCCTATATAATTATACTAGGAATTTTCAATTCGAATTTGACCATAACTTAAAGACCGTCATGTTATAACGTTCTCAGTGCGTCTCATTTTGTTGAATGCAACACTTTTTTTATTGCCAGCCGACTTTTGCGCGCAAAAACGCCTGAAGCTCGAAGCGCAATTTACCATAACATAAACTGAACAATCCGTTACCATCAACGATGGTAAGTAGGAGACGCATTAAAAACTTATCTTTCTCTTACCAACAACAGCTAGTGAAATTGAACCGACCATTAAGACAAAAATTGCTCCAATATGCACTTCGTATTACGAAACCCTGCCAGGAAACTTTATCAACACTAGATCAGGATATGCTTCCTTATCCGCTGTGGTTCTCGAATATTACTACTAATGATTATTATAGACTTCAAGTGCTGATTTATTGTGTGTTTAAAAGAAAGTTCGCTTCTTACGACGACACTCCAAAAGTATTGTTTTATCTCGCTGGAGCCCGGATGACGTGTTGGAAGTTCCTAACACATCATAAAGTAGTTAGGCATAGAAAGTACTTTAAGCAATGAGTTTGTTACTATGTTTGCACAATCGATTATGTCCTAATTTTAATAAAAATGGATAGTTCAAAACTCATATGTAGCCGCTAAAGCGTATCAATTTCAGTAATACTATGGCAGCACAACTGACTTCTCTATGTTTATAGCGTACATCACTTGAGATACTAGAGTACATTAAGCCAGTGCGAATGGGACTTAAAAAAGAATTGAAGAATCGATAGTATAGAAGAATCTTTTACAATCTAAGCTTGTTTCCCTGTCAGTCTGTCTGTCTGTTTTGTTCTTTTTACACTCCTAAATTTTTGAGATATTTTGCTGAAAATTGATAATGACGTTTTCTTGCCCAAGAATAAACTCTGTTGAAAGTGGATTGTATCAGACCCCTTTTGGTACAATTCCCCATATTGCAAAAGTCTTTACGTGTATAACTTTATAAAGCGAAGTAGTACAGGGTATTCAAAGCAGGGCTGTGCTCCACTCTATAGTGTTTTCAGTTTTGCTTATCTATAATATTGTAAGAATAACTTTCTTAAAATTTTCTTAATTCTAAAACTGATACGAAACTGGCTTGTTAACCTTTACAGAGCCAATCTAATTTTATCTAAATTTATCCTCTTAAATATTTTTTAAACGTTGTGTTTCTCATTTATTTCTGCTTTATTGCAGTCGCTGGCATACGCTCAACGATTTGCCTGCTGGCTTTAATATTTATTTTTTTAAATATCTTTTGGAATAAGTCCTAAAGTTACTTCAAGTGTTTGCTTTCACATTCAAGCGATTTGCATTATTAATTATCCTTAGTTTTCAATGAACTGCTACGGCTTTATATCTTAATAAATCCACGCTACCAAATCTCTAGGGGAGCCATGTTTTAACATACATTATTCTTGTGCGACCACAGTTTGCTGCAGTATGAATGGTACTCACAAACATATTGTAGTTGCAGCTATAAATACTCAATAGCGTTAATAATCGTTCAATCAATACGTATTCGATGCAATTGGGGAATATTTATAATGATAATGATGTTAGCGGTACAGCTGTTCTTCCTATTCAAAAGAAAACTGTTAAATTTTAACTAAACAACTTGCCCTTATGTGCCTTTTAAGCAATACGTTTATACGCATCTCCTAAGCCTTAATTAATTATTTATAATTAATTTTGGACGTAAAAATAAACTACCATGAACATCAAATAAACCAAAAACCTCAACTACTTATCACGCTGTCAAAGTTTTTCTTCTGTACACTTTTCTTTCTTCTTTCTTTTTCCATTTTTTTTTTTTTAATTTTCGCAGCCATGAATACAAATGTTTCGACTTTTATGACAACAAATTCCTATTTCCTTGAGCTTTATTTTTTTATATACTTCCTCTATTTTTTTTATAATTTCTCTTCACTTCAATTTCCTACAAGTCAGCAACACTTAAAAAGTCAACTTTGTGCATAGGAGGGAAGTTGTCGATGCAGTTGTTGGGAGGGTGGTAGGAAGAACCCACAAAAAGACAAACACTTGACCACTTGAATAGCTTACGTTAAATCGTTATTGTACGTTAGTCACCTTATTTTGTGAGATTTGAAGATAAGCAGCCACAACAACACGAAAGTAACGACAAGAAATTATAGTATTGTACTGTGTGCACATCTTTAACGGAAGGTAATCATAGTCTAAGGACGTCAACTAGTCCTTATTGTTCTCCAGCAAGGAGAATAAGTAATCATGGTTGAATATGCAACACAAACCCCTATCCGTACAACAGCATCGAAACCTCACATTTAAATATTAAACGTAATGCTTAGGAATTTTGGCGCCGTCAAGTGATGCGTTATATAAATTATAAAGTACAAAACAATAACGAAGATGAAATATGAAGACTTACAAATTCAAAAGAAAAATAGCAATGGACGACTATACACTAGTGGAAAGCAAACAGAAACTATAGATTCATACACTCCACTGTGACGCCAAGTGAATCTGCTTTGGAGATGACGTGACAGTTTTGTCAAGAATAGCCCAATTTCGTTGGTTTTCAGGAGCGACGTGCTGGAAATCGCTGGATGCGGTGTTTGTAATTGTTCACTATCAGTTTTCGTATTATTCCAATATCGAGTTTTTATTTGTATCCAATCCTATCACGGTTTTTTGATCAATGTTTGCTGTTGGAGCGATGTCGTAAGATGAAATGCATCAGTCTTTTTCAATGTTTTTAATTAATTTCGTCGACGTTGTTTACCATAAATCAAACCATCGCGTGGCGCGTCGTTACGGGAGCAAGTAGGCCATCTCACTGAATTTTTCTCAAACCTGCGAACAATTATCGTCTTCAAAGAGCACCTTTCTTCCATGAATTTTGAATCTGGCACAAATATCGAAAGACCGTGCAGGTAAGTCAGCATTGAAAATAAGCCAAATCGGTTGAAGTGCACGCTTACAGGACAACATAAAGCAAAAAAATTGGTTTTGTTTCTAATATTTCTCATCACTTCTAAGCTACACTAGATAAAGCGAGAAAAATTTCTTTGTATATTCTAAAGGTATCTCTATGCTACACGTATTAAATGTACAAATATTTGAAAGGACTTCGATTCATTTTTTCATGATTGTATAACAAATTCGGATCCCGTCGAACGCAACTTTCTTACCATCATCTTCATGTCATCATACGTCACCATATGTTTAATAAAGCTTGATAGGATTGATATTGCCAAATTGAAGCGACTCTAAATCTATCATAAGCCCCACGAACATTTTTCTTGTTTATTATCTGTTAAGACTATGCAAAATGTCATATAGACAATAAAAGATTCGAGGTAATGAAGACAAAAGATGTGATAGGTGTCTGTGGAGACCATATGTAAATAAGGTGTTCCATTTATATAAGAACTTTAGTTTGTAGACTTGACTTTCAATAACGATTTTCCAAATCGTTAAAGTGGTTTTACTGCCGTTTTTAGCACAGTACTACTAGAGTACATATATTCATATTGATAACTTTTCCACGCAGTTTATTCACCGTGATAAGCGAAAAACAAATTATTCGCTCATTACTCTTAACGAATACTATGAGTTGATCGTCGTATAAACCGTCTCAAATTAAAGTTTTTTTATGTATAACGAACTCGAAATAGGAATGATCAGCAGTTAATTTGCTTGAAAACATTTCAAATATGCCATAAACTACTTGGCCATTCAATCCAAATAAAATTCTGAGACAAAAAATTCACGTCAAATACTGACGCAGATTTCAAAAGAACAAAACAGATTCAAGTCATTTAAATGTATGCAATTCTCCTGCTCTAACTCCTGACTGCAAAAGCAAATAACCGCGCGATCACTAGCACTTACAGCGTTTTTCATACATCGGTGGATGCAGGAAATGCATTGCAATTCGATTTGTTTATCAAGGGCCAAACCAAATTTTGAAAAATATAATTTCCGATATGTTCGAAGGCTTTAAAATAATGCACTGCACAAATACGAAGTAACCTTAAGAATTTAGTTGTAGACTCAAAGGCGAAAAATTTGGGAATGAATTTCAGATTGATTTCCATGTAAAGTTACTTCAAAATAGAACTTTCAGATCGTTGGAAACAAAGTAATCATCAAGTATTATCAAAGTCGTTGGAACGCAAGCTGACGAATAAATACATTTACGACACAACGATGGATTGCTATACAAATTTCATTCATTTAATTTATTTACTCATTAGTTCTAGCCGCAAAAGTTGGTCCAAACTATATTATGTATAGGTGCCAAGTTCATAAAAAGTGAGATCCAATGAATCAACTTGAGAAGAAGTGTTTCGTCGCCTTATGGTTTCTTTCGATGAATTGCTTTAAAACTTTACACAAATTTTTTTTACAAATAAATAAATTTACAAATAAACCAGTAAGAAAGTTATATTCGGCGGGGTACGAAACGCGCAAAATCCCCATTATTTGAGGAGTACACAAAGTAGTTTTAAACGTTTTGTTTTGTTTGCCTTATGGTAGATAAGCATAAAACCTTAAAAAATGGAGAAAAATTAAATTAGTTACTCGTAAGATTGCGTGGGCATAGCCATTGGTTCCGAACCTAAAAAGTAGACTGTTTCGTGAAGTAAATGTCGAAAATTTCAGGGTTTTAACGAGCAAAAATCCAAAAAATTTTGTTAAAAAAACTAAGTTGCGTTCAGTTTACGCTCCATTGCGTGCTTTTGTTCTGATCAATTTGGCCCATTTTCAATACCAACCTTTATACAAAAACTTTCATTCCTTCTACCAAATTTAAAGTCGATATCATCATTTTTACGACCAGGAGGGTGCCAACAACACACACTACACAAGCAGACAGACGGACGGATATCGTTAAATCGACTCCGAATTTCACGCTGATCAACAATATATATATTTTATAGAGTCTCTGAAGCTTCCTTTTGGGTGTATCATATATTTTCCTGCTGGGACAAGATAAGTCAAGAGAAAAGTTTACCGGTAATTTTAACAAAAGCAGTTCAACTAACAAATTATTGATACTTTTTCGTTATAAAGGTAGTTTAATTTAATTTATAAAAATTGTAGTTTAGAAATTTAAAAATAAAATCTAAAAAAAAGCTTAAGGATTACATATACCCCATATGATTTAATTCATATTCATACCTCTTTTATCGCGGTTAATCAGTATTACGACTCCAGTAACACAGTTAAAGAAAGAGCGAATCTTGGATACTCATCGCCACTTTAACATAATTCGGAACAATGCGAGAAAAAGCCTACAGCTATTTAAACTATCGGCAAATAACTTCAATTTGTTCGGATTGCAGAAGCCGGGACGGGCCTTGGCTTCAAAAATGTAATATTACTTGTCAATGCCGAAGTGATATACGTCGTAATTTGCAAAAATAAATCAACGTTTCAGCCTTGTATCTATTACAGGCATACTTATAGTCCGATTTAGTCTATTTTCAAAACTAACTGATAAAATATCCGATGAAGGAATATTTCTCCCATCTCCCATTATTAAGTATTGAGCAGTTTACTACGTAGTTGGACAGTTGGAGCTTGACTAAGTGAGCACGGAAACACGTGCAAATCCGGAAATACTTATCTGCCCGCCTATATTTAATGAATTTATTTCTTATAGACGTCGCAAACAAAAGGATTAACCCAATATACTTCCGTATTTCAGGTTAATATCATAATAAACGTAATGTAATTAATTATGAAAAAATGAAATCAAATGTAAAAAGATTTTGCACGCAACACATACTATATGTGCTATACTTATATCCATATGCAAGTTTTATTTGTATATACATTTATTTTATTAATAAATAAAAGGATCATCTGCGCTTTCGAACGAACCTTAGACACCTTTCCCTATTCTTTTTAAGGTAGCTTAGCTTTTTAACTACGATGAACTCTTTACTAAGTTAGAACTTTCGATTTCAGTGTTCGCAAATGTGAATCCAACAATACCTAGCCGAACGGACTGACAAAGATGTTGTTAAATGGACACCGAATCTAACGCAAATCGTGCGCAAATCTCTAAATATTGCAAACAAAATAGCAAAAGTAGTGTGCCGGTATGCTCGGATAGTCATTATGAACATCATTATAATTGCTATCAATATTGTACACGACATAAATATAGTACATATTTATGTGCAGGCAACACGATAATTTAGTTTAATTTTATAATTTTATCATTTTATTGCAATCAATTCAATTCCTGTCTGTTATTATTGGTTTAGTTTTGTTATGCTCTCATTAAAATTGTCGAAGATAATCTGGGATCGTCTATTGTATGTACACACTGGCGCATGGACGCATATTGCACTAATAATCAAACCGGGAAAATCAGACAATAACTAAATTAAAAGTGGTTTTATCTAATTTACTTTAATGCATTTGGAAGCATTTAGAGGCATTCTTTACATTTAAAACTAAATAATACTTTTTTTATTGTGCTTTTATTATTTACAAAATTATTGTATTGAAAGATAAACTTGCGGTTATTTATGCTGACCAGAGAGAGAATATTAGAGTTACAAAAACACATGTCGGTCTGCTTATATCATTGCTTAGTACGTCAAAAGCATTCGTAGACTTTATTTTTTATTTAATTTTAAATTTTTCTTGGCTCTCTCGCCAAGTTTAGCTTGAAAGTCGACAAAATCGATCGGCATCCCCACCTTCAGCTATCAAAAATAATTTTCGACTTCTGAATTGAAAACTTCGTAAGTTTATAACCTAGGGATTTCTTTCGGCGTGGTAACCCTTTCTTTTAACAATACCAAGGGTTAAAAGCAGAAGACTGGGTATAAGGAACACGTACTATGTAAATATCGCAGAAGTGTCACAAGTCATAAGACAATCTTTTGTTTTGTGATTTGCGTGACTTAACAATACAATTTATAACAAAATTGATGTTGAAGCTTTTATTATAAGAGTCGTTTCGGACTGCTCAAAATAATAACGTGTTAAAAAAACTAGAGCAGAAAAACGCATTGATCTCTTATGACTAATGACCAGTCATAACGCCGAAATATGCTGAACAGCTTTTAGTTTACGTAATTACCTTAAAGATCGCGAACGTCTGAAAAAAATAAGTGAAATAAAAAATAATTACGGTACGATATATCATCACTCAATAATGCAGATGAATAGTTCTTGCTGTTATCCTTCAATATGTAGCGGTTGGTAGTGATAGGTTCAATCTGAGCCAAATATAAACTGCTTCTAAATTGCTTTAAGATCTTTGCCTGTTTCTATACAACGTAAAGAGTAAAATCGTTGTTTGGAGACTTTCTCGGTGGCGACCCAAAATTCCTACACAAACATTTCTTTGCTTGGCCTGTGAGCTAAATTAAGGAAGAACTAGCCGCTGAAGAAACGCGGTTGCGCCATCTTTTTGCGCTCTTTGGGGCTTGTGTTCTCTGTCACTGTCCTCTTTTCAATTCCGAAAGAAAACTAGCAAACGGGATTTCATATTAGATTATTTGGTATTCTTCCTAGGTAAACTATTTAAGCAGTTTTCTACGTCTCACTTTTCAGCGCGACATCAGTCGGCTTATACATCCAACGCACCAATTTGTGAGTTGACTTCTGATCTTAACGACTATTGAGAAAAGAAAGATCAGATGGAAGAACGTTCTACAAACGGTCTTGTAATCTTTCTTTCTAGACTTTGTGTTGCCAACCTATTAGAAATCAGCTCTTCTGTGATTTTCAATTAATTCCACTCATTTGGCTTTCATCTCTGTTCTTTGCTTCAAATTTAGTAATCGCATTAAGTATTTTTATAGTTGTTACATAGGTGTTATTTGACTGATGTCGTCAGAAAAAGGCGATTATATTTACATTATGCGGTCGCGTTGGTTACGCGATCAAGAAGACAAGAAAACGGAACCAGTCGGTTCTTTAATTCGGACTATCGTGGAATCACCTGACTCGTACTTCCTTCAAGGTTGTCTTTCGTATAAGAATTGTCATATATAAAGTTTAGAAATTTATTATAAATATGGACATATCGGACACGCCACTCATTGGCCTGATAATTCTCAGTATATTCTAAATGAAGGAAAATTCAATTCCACCATGTGGTCTAGGCTTTAAAATTGTCTCGGTGTTTGTTTCTACGTCAGCGTGAGTAATTGCCGTAGTTGTAGATGCCGTCGTCGTTGTAGCTGTTGTCAGAGCCGTGGCAGTGGCTTTTTCACATCTTCTAGCGCGCAGCAATATAATTTAGTTCCAAGCTTTTGCTTAATTGACACTTCCATCCACCTGAGTTTGTTGCGACAGTCTACAGTCTCCAACAAGCACCTGTTGACCATGTGTAAGATCGATGTTCTGTTTATTTTTGTGATTCTTTATGTGTTTAAACTGTTCTGGTTCTAATGTGCTTTGAATTGTTGTTGGTAGTTATAAATGATCTTCCAAAAAACTACTTTGCAAAAAGATTCTCCAGTTCCACAATATATGGTGTATAGTGTATGGTGTTTCACTAGTCCGTCAAAAATTGTTGAATCGTCCTCCTATATCGCAACGAAGATTTGCTTTAATGTATGCAAGAATGAACTTCTTGAAAGTTTTCACAAGGTTTTCAGCTTGTCCATTGACTGCTGGATATGCAGAAGCGGCAAGTATACCTTTAATTAAATTCACATTCTGAGTTGTCGTAAGGTGAAAGAGATGTGCGTAATTTAGTAATTGTAAAGCTTGAAGCGATATTTTTTGCTTGAAATACTTCAACCTATTTCAAAAGGGAGTCAACAATCAAGAAGAAATAATTGTTAGTAATTGGGTCCGCATAATTAATGTGCATTCTGCTCCACACCTTTTTATAAGACCTCCAAGAGATCAGTGAACTCTTCTCCTGACTGGCTCGTAACTCTTGACGAAGTTTACAGGCTATTGCCAGTAATTCTACTTCTTTATCCATTTCTTGCTACCATATGAACGGGTTTGCTAAAGTTTTCGTCTTCACAACATCGAAATGTGACATATGAAATTGATTTAGTAAGAGTTTTCGACATTTCTGTGATATGACGGTTCTGCCATTCATCATTAAGTTTTTTAATCCATTATCGCCAATGGTAAATCCTACATGTGATACTTTAGATTGAAAGAAAGATTGGGCCTTTTATTAAATGATTTAATGATTTCACATGTTGTTTCCAATCCTTTCCACCAAATGTAGGCGGTTTTATTTTAAGTGTGCCTACATACACACCCCAAACGCAAAGCTATTGTTATTGACTATCTAACTTCAATTGATAGTATGCGTTAGATAGATCAAGTTTAGTAAAAATTGTACCTTCTCCTAAGGATGCGAATATTTTATTTATAGGCGGCAGTGGATATATGAAGTCCACCAAATGTTTATTTATTAATTAAAATTTTCTTTCAGAACCGACCAACGATATGAGTTATCAACTCGCTCTCGACTAAATCATTTAGCCTTCGTTCTATTTCTGCTTTCTAAGTCAGCGCCGGTTGTCTAAGCTTGAAGAAAGGTGTTTTGTGCATTTTTATGAACGATTATTTTAATTTTCGTAGTGTTATAAGCGACCAATTGTTCACTAAATACTTGCGTAAATTTTGTGACTCGATACACATGTATTTGACATTATTCAAAATGAAAAGCTCTGAGAAATGAGCGACAAAGGAGTGGAGGAAAGTTTCTATCCGATACTGCAATGTCAAGCTTCTTTCGTGATACCATTATATGTGATCTTGGTTCCGTATTCACCGACACTTGATATACGATCGCTACTACAGTTGACGTAAGAACCGTTGCATTTTCTAAGGTTTGGGCATTGTTCCCAGGCTTTTAAAAATCGAGAGTGTCGAGAGTGATGTGCGGAGAGCGCCCGAGTCAAGCGCTGCTATCACACCAACTCTGTCAACTGCTATTGTATAAACCACTATGAGATTTATCTACAATACTAACACTATTAACAAAATTAAAAGTTGATTTAGCTTTTGATTTTGACCGTCAAACTGATCCAATGTGGCCTATTTTAGCACGGATATGGCATCTAAAGTTCCTTAACATGCACCGTTTCGCATTATGACTTTTCCAACCGCAGAGTTTACGTTTCTTGTTTGATTTCTTCTTATTGTCGTTTTCTCCTTATTCTTCGAATATTTATTAAGGCTCAATTTATTAACGCATTTAGCATGGTGTTAAGTTAATTCATAGTTTTTATTATTATTTCCACGCAGGTGTAAGGGTTGTCGTATGAAATTTAAATAACTTAATATGAAGGCATATTAACATATATCTGCCGTTACTGTACTACCGTTAGGTAACCTGTGTCAGTGCCATTGGTTTAAGTGTTCTTGTGGAATCCTGTAGAGTTTTTTCGAGATCTGCACTCTTCAATATTAAAAAGTTCTTGTTAGAGTTCATTTAATTTATTTCGTGCGTACACATTTTAATTCATTAAATATTTTATAAAAATAAACTCGCTCTTTGCTCTGTGAGATTCAAGAAAAATTCCTGCAATATTAAAAATCGTGTTAAAACAAAAAATTTTTTCCTTTTGAACTCGTGCTAAATCAAATTCGTGTAAAAAAAATCGTGTAAAAAGAGAATTGGGTGTATTTTAAATAGTGACGACATATGTTTTTTGTAATTTTTTCTAAAATCGGTTTTCTATTTTGGTTTTTTGTTTGTTATCACTTTCTATTTTTTCAATGTAATTCAATTATCAATCAACTTAGCATAGGCACGAACCAAGAGTGAAGTCACCTGTATTTTTAGCAAAGACCAAAATGTGGGCTATGCATAGTGGTCTAACTTCCTAACCTGTAACCTATTATAATCAAAAATCTCTAGTATGTATTCACACACATGATTTTTTGAGTTCTGCTTTTTTTCTTCCCTCTACTTTTGCCTTTATAATTAACCTTAACGTACTGTTGACTAGTGTAAAAAATATGCTTTTATTTTCTCACTAAGCCGTTAGGGATTCGGACCATACTGCAAACGCATACAATTGTATTAAAAACAAATGTATTGCATATCTACACATCTGTAGTTAAGTTTACTTCGTTAGTTTAATGAAATATACGTATATACATAGAATATTATAAATGAACAAATATTTAAATAACAGGGATGAATAAATGTTTACTTTAAGCTGATGTAAAAAGCAACCAAAAGTAAGTTAATCAATTTGCTTCACCTGAGAAATTGTTTATAGCAGATACCTTTGAAATCTATCTTGATTCCTCTAGTAACAGTAGATAAGCAATTCTTAAGAGGGATAAAAAAAATTTTCTTGAATTAAGTTAATTACATTACTTAACTTGCCGTAAGTTAAGTACAACTATTGTTATTATTATTAGTAACATTAATTTAGCCAGAGAATAAATTTTCTAAGAGTAAAGCCTTAAAGTACTAGCATCTAAGGGTATCGGCTCTAGAGTACGCTGACTTATAACAGTAAATGAAATATTTCTCCAAAAAGAGTTGTTTTGCCTAATTTGTTTGTTATCTAATACAATTTTGAGTCAAAAATTAAAAGACATTTATAATATGGAGAGTGAGAAATTTTTTCAAAAACTAGGCTTTTCTTCATCAATGAAAACTTGTGAATTTCCTTGAAGTTAGCTAAATTTGATACACACATCTAAAGCACCCATGTAGAACAAAGCTTCTTCAAGCGAACTAATTCCTCAATAATGGTCATGCAATCTTCAAACAATCGTGGTTTTACCAGGTTAAGGATCATTTAATGATCTATGTTATCAAAAACGCACGATGTTGGTATGAAGAAAAAATTGACATTTCAAGTACTTGTTCGGAAAATTTATTATAATTTCACGAAATATTTGCATGACGGCAACTAAAGCCTAAACTACGTTAATATTGAGTACCATGGTCATCAGCAGTACTAGTGCGTCCAATCTGTGGAGCACAACGGACAATCGTTTTCGTGGCTAGATGTGAAAAAAGTACTTTGTATCCAAAATTCTAACGTTTTGCCGCCTCTTTTATAGAATGATTGGTCAAAACTAACACAAAAAAAAATTTTGTTTACTATTTCTCCAGCATTGAACAGCAGATAATAATTCCAGCGTGCCACAGTGGAAGGGGCAGCCATCCAAACATCAAATCAGTTTCCCGATATTTCTATTTCTCTTTGATTAAACGCTGTAACTATTTGAAAAACAAAGTTTTCACGGGTAAATTTTCACCAATACACTGCCTTTTGATACCTTTCGGATGGCAGCTTCCTTGACAGCTTCCCTGACTAAAAATCGGAATAAACTCCTCTTTACTGTTCCAGCATCAAAATCATATGTTGGATGTACTGATCCCAGTTTCACTCATCTAGGAGGTAATCAAGTATGCCCGTCACTGTTCAAAAGGTCTCCGATCATTCGGTTGTGCTTTTTCAAAAAATTTTTCCCCAGAACGAAACCACAACGATTTATAAACACAAAGTCGGCCCACTATTTTAAGAAACGCCTCCCTCACGTAAGTCTTTGACCCGGGATTTGTGCCAATTAGCTGCATTCAGAATCACAATACCCCTCGGCCCTTCACTCAAGAGCTATCGTATCGTATCGTCGGCTTCCTTTTACTTGTTCAACAAATTGTATATTTCTATCGCACATTTAATTACATATTTCTTCTTTTCGGACGCTACTTTTCAACTTTCCATTGATGATCTGAAACCAAAGGTAAAAATAATTAGTATTCTGGAAATTACAACCGTACGCTCTTTGCGCATAATTAAGTAATCTTTATATATTTCTCGTATGTTGTCTCCTCTCTATACAAATTATTTCACTGTTTGAAAAAACTTATAGCTAGTTTTCAAATCATATGCTTAAACATACGTTCTTCCTAATTTCTGTAAGAAAAACTTTTCACTATTATGTTTCATCCTATAAATTTGTTTATATATTCGCTTCTGCAAAACACCATATATAAAAGATAATTTTGGCAATGCAGTGTGCAATGATAAAGCAGCATTTTCGAAATTTATTTTGTAGGTCTCATCACACATAAGAAAACTGTTATACGAGTATTTTTTTAGTACTTAGAAACTCGCTCAACAATAGTCACACATAGAAGAGAGAGGATACGCTTTCTCTCACGTCGTGTGAAATGGAGTAATTTTTGCTTAAAAGAAAAGCTTTCTTCACACCGTAAGACAAAAACAAATAAAAGTGTTAAAAGTGTAATAGCCCAGCAATACCAACCATTTTACGCCACTTTACACCACCTCGCCTAACAAAATAACATTGATTTTCTTAACAAAATATGTATATAAAAAAAATCTCCATCAATATTAGGTCATCCAAGAATGCCGTTTGCAAGTTTCACAGGTTTTTCGAAAAGACACTGTATTAAGTCAAGTTTTTATAATGAATCTTCGCATCCGAATGGCCGAAAATTGATTCAAAGCTATACTTATCCTATTATGAACATTATATGAACATTATCGCGTTTCTTGATACTTCACTGGTATTTTTCAATTGCTTGTGACGTCGAAAAAACACTAATAAATAAACAGAAACAAAAATAAACAAACTATGGTTGGCAAGTTAAGCAAGCAACAGGTTAGCAAGTTCTTAACAGTTTAGCCACAATTTATTATCTTTCTTAACAGGTTAGCAAGTTCTTAACAGTTTAGCGAGAATGTATTATCTATTTTTAACAAGGAAGTCAGAATTTATTATCTGACGTTGCCATTTTTTCTCACATATTTCTGATATTTTTCTCATTTATTACAAGCAACTCTGCTCTGCACTTTGCACACATACATGTTCTTTTTGTTTCGTGACAAAGGATCTGCAAATAACGGGTTTTTAGATCGTGTTTAGATAGCATGACAAATTAGAGCTAATATGTTTTTTCAATAACCTTCCAAATCATTTACTTCATTTCTGATGTGTGTTGTCAAGACCTTTGTATGGATATGAATAATTTTCTAAAAATTTCTTTTGGGGTTAGAAAGCACATATATTGCAAATAGTTCTTACTCCAAAAGCTTAGAACGCAACTATCCATGGTTCCTATAAAAATGAACGAGCCCAAACGCAGATTGACTTGGAATTTTGCAAACTCGACGGATCTTAATTTTCATCACTTATTTATGTCACAAGCTATTAAAAGCTACTCCTTTTTAATGTATAAAGGATTAGTATTCATAAGAACCCTTATATGAAATGGGATCCAAAGAAAAAGTAAACATGGTCGAAATTCGGTACATTCAGTTTATATGTCCAATTACTTTTATGGGCTAACTATCGTCGAGAGTTTTTTTTTTAAATTCTTCATTATAATTACAAAAAGTTACAAAAGTGGTACTGTATAAAAAATAAACCCTGTAGCTATGTACGAATTTGATGAACGTAAAAATATAAGAAAAGGAATAAAAACATTTTATTGCTGCGGAGAAGACTAAGGGCTATTTTTGAAGAGTGAAGAAGGGTTTTCAGCTCAATATATATGTAGAAGCATGTTTCTACGTGAACATTTGATGCTAGAGAAATTAAAAAACTCTCACCGATCTATACGTGACTTCTTGCCAGCTATCAAACAGATATTGCAGATAATCGCCTTGCCTGATAGTGGACAATGAATTTGTCTATCTGGCATCCATTTTGTTCAGGGATTAGCTATAAGTCTTACATATAGTAAATGCAGGCTTTGGTATTTGCATAGATTGAAAATATTGCTGCCCTTGACATGGATAAAATAGTCTCCATTATGGGTCCTGACGATAACGTGTTTGCCAGCTCTTCTTTCATATTGTGGGCATCAAGAATACTCATAGTTCAAATTTAAATACACACAATACACAAATACCAATTAATAAATAAAAAAAATAAGTCTTAAGACCTGAAAAGTATTGGTCCAAGCTTCCACTCGATTGAATATTTTTAGTAGTTAATCCACGTTGACTCGTTCTCTACACATAACCGTACGACAGATTTTACTCATAATTTACTGCATCTTTATTATACAATTTGAATGGTATTAGAGCAGTCGATTCAAAAGACAAAAACTAAAAAAGATCTCGTCATTTTTGACAATTCTTTATGAAAACATCCGCTATCTTAATTCGAAATTAGGTGACACATTTTTAATTCCGTCAACACAGGCTACCTTGTTTTAGCGTTTACAGAAAGCTTGCTTCCGGTTTATAAAGCTCAGCCAATGTAGAAGCAGTTATGAATTATTTACCCCTCCTAGTGTTCTTAGCAAAAATTTAAATAAGATTCACAACCTAATTGATATATCCGACTCAATACCTTGTATAAAATGAACTCTCTTAAAGGCTCGTTCATTGCCAACGCCATACTTAGATGATAATAATCAATAAAAGTGGGTTCAGCGTGCCTACTAGTACGCATTGATTTAGTGAAGTCTCAAAACCCGGTGCAGAGAGCCGGCGTGGTGCTCAAGTATTTTTTACTTACATTTTATGGAAATATGCATTTATAGATATAATGATTTTTGGCTAAACCTTGCGGTGCTATAATGTTGAATGTCGTTTATTTGTTAACAAATAGTCTAACTCAGCTGATGTTTATGTAGTTGGATTGAAAAAATGGATAAATAAATTCGCAAATTCCAAAAGCGAATTCCAAAAGCGAGGTCATTCAATGACGACGCGATTGCCAAACTTAATCCACTAGCTAAACTATTTGAAGCATTGGTTCAAAAGACTTACTCTTGTTTTTGGATCAATTATATTGCAGGGTTTATTAAAAAGTAGATAAATTTCCGTTAACCTTTCGGACTTTGGAAGTCCAAATTGCAAAGCAAACAAACTGATGATATCTTCATGTCCGTTTCCAGGGCTTTCGGCACAGCTTACAATGGCTTGTTAATCTACAAATTACATCGTCTTGGTTTTTCGAATAATACGATGGCGTAGCTTTGTAGTTACCTCTCGAGTGGGACTCAACGGTTGTTATTGAATTCTAGCCGATTTAAAGAAATTTTCGCCATCTCTGGGCACTCATCTTGGACCTCTTTTAAAAGTATTGTTGGTGAATGACGTTCCTGAGTGCATTCAACATTCCCATTTGTTAATATTTGCAGGCGACGTTGAACTTTCCCTTTTCTTTGAAAGATTATATCATATTAAACTTTTTCAGTCGATGTTGTGAACGTGTGGTGTGCAAACAATAATGTGGTGCTGAATCTAAAAAATGTAGAAAAATGTCTTTCGCGAGAATTAATACTTTGCCCTCAAGAAAATGTCTCCAATTAGGAAGACTTAGAAGTTCTTTTCGACTCAAAACTTAACTTTCATACTCATATTAAGGTTCAATTAATAAAGATAAGTCCATTCTAAGGTTTGTAAAAAAAGAT
>CCAG010003289.1:0-27297 GCA_001077435.1 Glossina morsitans morsitans
TTAGAATACCAACAGGTCATTGAAGGGTCTTACTGCCAAAAGATTATTGAACTGATAACTTTGATAAATATTCTCTTAATACAGTTCCGCATTATCTACTTCGATCCATAGTAAAAATTAAATCTGTCATGTACGCTATAGCTCGTAAATGACAAAAGGTTTTTAAAGCTCGCCCGGTGCTTTTCTCTAAAAATGCTTATGCTACCAAAGTTCAGCTTTTCCGGTTTTTTTTTTTATTTCTCCGAAATTTTAAATGTAGGCAGACAAAAATTGTAAGATCCGCATGAGTAGTCGCATAGATAAGAATCGCTACTACCAGATCTGTGATCGCGTGTTCAAATCTCAGGGCAGTAGAGGTTCCTTTGGTCGTATCTACAGCAAGTGCTCAGTCGGAAAAAACATAACACTTACCGATTAGACGCATATTCATTAAAAATGTGGCCGCTTCCCTATCTCTTCTTCTTTCCTCACTTCTTTCGAATAATGATCGTACTACACGATTAGAAACGAAACGGTTGGTCATACAAACAAAAAAAAAAAAAAAAAGAAGAAGATATGTTGAGTGGCATTGTTATAACGATTCGAAATCTCCCTGGCTTTATTTGAGTCCATGTTTCGTAAGTGTTGATACGCTGATGATCGCCAAAAGCCGAAGCTTTCCTTTAGACTACAAGTGAGCCTTACATGTATGAGATATGTTACTTGACTAGACTTGCAAGGATTCGCCAGATCCGTAAAGCACGCCTGATATTTTGAAATTCTAGGCCGATCAATCAACAAACTTAAAGCCATCTACTGACTTAATGCATTGATTAAGTTAGATTACATTTCGAATATCCTGGCATTGCTTAATGTCCCTATATTCAGCACGAAAGAGATGCATCTCGTTTTTTTCTTTTTTTTTTTTTTTTTTGAATTTAAATAGTTTTTCATGAAAAAGTTTTATGCTCGAAAGCGAATCCCTTGAGCAAATGTTATGCGGAAAGTTTAACTTGTTATTTTTAATGGTTGACAATAATCGTTAAAAGCGAACATTGACAGAGAGAAACGTCTCATCTGCAGAGGACCCGAAATACAAAACAAAATGAGAAAAATCTTCAACTGCAAAAAAGAGAAGAAAAAAAAGGAAAAAAAAACGTAAAAGATAAAAATGAATGAGAAAAGGGTTCAAATGTAGAATTTTCTAAAACTTTAACAAACACAGTTAAATTTTGCCTTTTCCTGAATATAAAACCAAAACTTTTTTTCAAATAGAACGTCTTCTCTATAATAAGAGAGGGAAAGACAGAGAGAGAGAGAAAGAGAGAGATAAAAGTACAATAAGGGCAATAACAAAAACAACAATGAATATTACAAAGTAGCAACAGTTTACAAAAAGCTTCACAATTCATAACCTAGATCATGTATAAATGTTTGCATTATACGTAAAATTTAAATTAAACTTTTCAGTTTCATTTCATTTGCTCCCTTTTGCTAATCATCCCGTCATCCTTAGTTTCGTATTTGAGGAGAATCCCAAAACTTTTAAAAATGCAAATGCGAAGCATGAAAACCCAATTCATGTTTATATAAAGAGAGGACAGAACGTGTGGGATGTGCTCCAAATTCATAAGTACCTGTTGTACTGTGACCTTATAGAGCGAGCTATAAGCTTAGCTGCTAGTTCATTTTATTTTCCTTTTTTTTTCTTTTTCTCTTCTTTAATATATGAAAATGTTCTAATCAAGATTATTTTTACCGCGGGCAGGAAGTGAAATGTCTCTAAAGTCCTTACACACACTTCAACCCTTTCACGCTCGAGGAAAGACCGAATTTAATGTTACTGACGCAGTGATAGCAGTGTCTAGGATGTTAGAGAACATATCTTTCCGAGGACGACATACTGAATGTTGTGTTGATACATTTCGGTGGCATTTTAATGTCACAGTAAACGTGCAATTTAAAAACAAATTAAAACCGAAAATGTTCTCTCTGTTCTGCTCTGCTCTGCTCTGCTCTGCTCTGTATGCGGCATTTAAGGCCACTGTGCATTGTGTTATGCATACACGCGCGCATATGCATGAATGTTTATGTCTGAGTTTTCTGTATTAAAAATAAATTTCAAATTATAAACACTGTCATTATGGTCACATTGTGTTGTTTCTTTCATTTTCATGACTGTTTTTTTTTTTTTTCTTTTTTATTATTAATTTATAA
The DNA here is from genome assembly GCA_001077435.1 of Glossina morsitans morsitans. Taxonomy (NCBI): domain Eukaryota; kingdom Metazoa; phylum Arthropoda; class Insecta; order Diptera; family Glossinidae; genus Glossina; species Glossina morsitans. Next base: position 2,197 of record CCAG010003289.1, read on the forward strand.
TCTTGACTAAGAAAGACTTTTTATGCAATCAAATGTAAAAAGTGTGCAAGAAAACAAAAAAAAACAAAAAAAAAAAAAAACATTTACATTTATTATCTGCCTTGCTTTGTGTCAACAACATTTCATTTCATTTAATGGCCATTAAAACAAGTGCTTATGCATAAATATGAGTAACCAGTTAGTTATGGCAATTGGCAGCTATCTGCGTACTACACACATTCACTTGGACGTCGGCGCACTCTTCTGCTGACAAGCGAAACACGACAACCACTTACGAAATTGCTAATCTGCTAATTAACAATGATTTAAACATCGTTTAAATCAATAAAAATATCGAAAAACAAATGCGAACGTCAAACCTCAACTTCTGCGCCCTTCGATGGGAAGATTTGCCTTTTTTTTTTTATTTTTCATTTAACTAAAGCACTAATGCACTTTCTTCCCACAGTTTTTCTTTGTCTAAATTGTAGAGAATTTAAAATGTTTTTTTGTCAAATTTCGATCTATAAGGATCTAAGCCGTTTTCTAAATCATGAAAAGGGTGAAGCGAAGAATGCCGAAACGTTTGCAACACCCAAAAGGCAGCTACAAATACCACGTGAAATGTATGTAATTTTGATCAGCACCAAATTCTAAACTAATCTAAGCAAATGTCTGTCTGTGGCAAACATTGCTCTGGTGGCAAAAATGCTGCCATCGGTTTTAAATTTGACAGAATGAAGAATGTGGTAAATACTTTTCTGGTCGCACAACTTATCGTACTGGCGTCAAATTCGGCAGAAACATTGAAAATACTTTTCACGCAGCTTGTTATTAAAAACGGGACAAATCAGTCAAAGGACACGACCTCTGTGCAATACAATCTCAGATCATCTCTGTTTTCAAAAATAAAAGTAACTTTGTTTTTTGTTTGTTACGATAAAAATTTTCGCGTATATTCTGTGGCTAGTCTTGCAGCACGTGTGCAAAAATTGAAAATTGGACACGCCTACAAAAGTTCTTGACGTCTTGTACTTATTACTCATAAGATAAAAAAGGCAGAATATTGAAAATTATTCTGTACGTTCCTTACATGGGGAGCAACCCGCAAGGTGTAGGACTCGTTTTTCTCATAGGAGCGTAATCAAAAGGGTATGAAATAAAGGGACTTGGGGAGTAAAATACTAAGCTACCTAAGTGCGTTAATTCTAAATTAAATGTCGCTGACGTCACGATGGATAATGATGATGGGTATAGAAGATTCCGTCGCGGCCGAAAATCATTTTCCGACTTGTTTAAGTTATAATTACGAGTACAGGGGAGCCGTCTTTTCCAAAGAGCTGAATACAAAAGCGAAAGCTAATGCGCAGTTCCGTCCCATATGCTGTTGAAAACGAGTTTCGGAGAAATTTTGGTAGATAAACTTGTTTGTTTTTCTTTTCGTATTATTGCAAACTTAATTTACAATCTATACCAAAAACATAATAAGTACGTGTTAGGGCTAAGTGAGGCCATTGTCCCCCAATGTAATCAATATAATCTCAATACAGACGTGGGAGCTTAAATAAATAAAAAGCAACAATTTAAGCAACAGGAAGAAGACATTTTACAGAAACACGTGCCATCAGTTTTTTGAACAAAAGGAAAATGCAGCGCTTCACGAGCAGTTTTATTGCCAACGAATCAAGGGATACGAAGAGTCAGTCGTACATGGAAATTCTTGCAGCATTTCAATATTAGACTTACTAGCTCTTCTTCATAATTGTGTATTGTAGCTCCAAATGGGTTGAAGGGTACTCTTGTGTTGTATGAAATAAACTTCTTTCGTAGTTTAAGTTGAGGTTCTGCACGAATTGGCCAATGGAGCCTTTTCGTTTCTATTTCAAGTTGCTGGCTGGTTGTAGCTTTTACATGATTTTTCCATGTTAAACTTTAATCAACATGGAAGCCAAGATATTTGACACAGACAAATCACACGTTGGCAGGGGCGTCATTGTCGTTCAAAAATAACGAAGGACAAGAATCATTATTTATTTATAAAGGCAAGATGTCTAGATTTTTCAGCATTTATTTAGCCAAGGGAAAAATTGGTTGAAACGTAGCTAGTTCTAGTTCATAGGAGACATTCATGAGATCAGTAGATTAAAATAGGATTGCTTTGTCATCTGCATATCTGTAAAAGAAAATTGATTAAAAATTTAATGGAGTTTTCAAATTTCGTGGAAAGTTATGTTCATCTTTACATTGCTTAAAGGCATTTTGTTATTCACCTTGATTTGGAACTGAGAAAACGAGGGCAAAGTAAGACATCGTGGCCATGTCGCTTTCTGATCAATAATAATAACCGCATCTAATGCACACCATATGTATATGGTCATGTAATGATCTGAAGGCATTGTAAATAAAACTATTAGACGAAATTAAGTGCAAGCGTCCTATTAGAAGTTGAAAAAATGTTGTTGACTGTTAACGTCGATTAACCGCCCAATATTTTAGCGAATAAGAAAATCTTTCTAAGTACTGTGACCAAAAAGTGCAGTTCTTGCCCCATTTCAATGTAACGTAGTGTAGGCATCAATTAGGTATCAATTGTTCCTAACAACTGGTACAATTAAGTAATACACTTAATGGTTGCTGATCTCCAACTGCTGTAATTTATTCAGATAGCTGAGCATGAATGTGTAAGTGTGCCGACTAGTTGCTCCTAATGTCGCTTTAAGACTCTCAAATTTTTCAAAGATCCCGCAGGTCTTTTAATACATTTCTGTCCTACATGAGACGCTAAAATGAATTCGTTATGGACTACGGTATGAGGGATTTAGCAAGCGAAACCCTTCTATCTTCCGTTACATTAAGAGAAACATATATGGCTTTTTTCGGTCACTTTTCAGGATACGATTACTATAACTCATGGCCACTTTAAATTCACTTCAGTCGGTGTTACTGTGTTGTGTTTATCATAGCGAGAATACGCAAAAAATGTGCGTAAGCTTTCGACGAACATCTAAACAAATCCGCAAATATTTCCTAGAATTTTTAGTCTAATGCTACTATTTACGTTAGCGTGAAGCATTTAATGAATCCTTAAAAGTAAATTCCATCCATATAATCACTCTTCCCTTGCATTTTTAAATGGAAGTAGTTGTGTGCACTGTGTGCGTATATTGAAGAGCTTACTTAAAAAGACAACAAGAAATCGGTGGTCATAATGAAGCTACGCAATTATTTATGATCAGGTGAAGTTAAAAAAAAAAGATTTCTACAAAAGCATTCATATCAAATTTATTATGTGAAATAAATAAAATTTTTTTTGTCTTTTTGTTAACTGACAGCCAACTAGAAAAGATTTGGAAGTGTGGCACACAAAAGATCGCTGATAAAGAAAAGGACACATGTACGCTTACGTTTATACATATTAATAAATGACTCTAAATGAAGAAATGCCAAATGAACAAATATGGCCGGTAAAAAAATAAATAAAAACAAGAAAGACAAGAAAAAGGGGGAAAGAGAAAATAATTTCAAAAAAATTTCTAAAAAAGTAAAGTATTCCAGAAATTCGATTGAAACTAATTAGTATTGAGACTTACAAAGCAGTTATGAGGATAATAAATCAATTTATACGAAGAGGAAGACTTGAGATGCCTTTTTTTGGTATAAACAACATTTTTGCCGTAGTCTGTTAGTTAAAAAAAAAAGCCAATTTTACCTAAAAACAGCTCTATATAACTATTGGTTCGATGACAGACTACACTTATGTTCGAGCAGTTAGTGCCATCTGTTGCAAATTAAAAAAGTTTAATAATATTTTCAACGATAACATTGATGATAGAAGCTATCGATAGATAGCACAGCGAAGAACGATTATTACCTAAAGAAGTCAGTTGTCGCGATTAATTGAATCAGAAATCTTCAAATCACAAAAGCCATGTATGCTAGACGCTTGTCCAACTAAATCGAACTATTCTCTCAATTAACACCTATCAAGAAGGCTGCAGAATAATTTTTTTACGTAAGCACAAGGGAGAATGTAGCGTTTTCTTTTCATAAATTTGAAACATTTAAAAAAAAATGTTGAAGAATCTCAGTTGCACATGTATTTATACGTACGCACACGTGTATATATATATATATATATCACCTTTTTTTTACCTTAACGTTTCGTAAATATGTATTTCTCAAAGTGAAGAAGAAATTTCTTGTCAATCCAATTGGGAAAACAAAATTGTATTTTCATTTTTGCTGTATTCCCCGAGATGGCGGTTACGTAGAAAACTTGATGCATGTAACAATCAGTAGTAAGCAAAAAGAATGAACAAGAATAGAGATATTACTCGCTGCTTTCATTGGTTTCAGAAAACTACTAAGAAAGCGATCAGAAACTGTTGTTAAACAAAAACTCATTTTGTTTTTTTCATAATTCCGTCAGTAGCTTCAAAGACTCTACAAAGTGTATATATTATAAAGTGTATTGTTATATTATTGATCCTCGTGGAATTCTGAAATGATTAAGCCATGTCTATCCGTCTGTCCTTATGTGTGTCTGTGTGATGTTTGTTATTTGCACTCTCCTGGTCGCAAAAATGAAGATATCAACGTCCAATTTGGTAAAAACAATAAAACCTTTTGCACGCAGATTGCTATTGAAAATAGGGCAAATTGGTCAGAACACAAGTCTGCAGTGGAGCGTATCTGAACGCAACTCCGTTTTTGTTAACAAAAATTTTCTGGCTCTTTGCTCGTTACTCAGAAATTATAAAAAAAAGTGCTGAAATTTCCACAAGCTTATGAAACACTCCACTCTTTACGTGCAAAAGAGGAAAAAATCGACCATGCCCACACGAAGTTACAAAAGATTAAATTTAATTTTTTTCACATTTTTTGAGGTTTTGTGCTCATTTATCATAGCGCAAACAAGACAGAATGTTCAAAACTATTTTCTCCATTTCTCAAATGAGGATCTATTGTCTGCCTTAAATTGGGTTAACTCTAAAATGAATATGGTACACACCGCGATTAATTTTTTTCTTAATAAGACCAGCGATATGGGTATCAAATAAGAGGACTTGGTGGGTAGAATGCGGAGAGCATAGTGAGGGATAGGTGAGATTCGGCTTATATAGCTTCCGTATTTGTTATTATTACTTGCTATAAATTCGAATTCCCGCTTCACGCCTAAATTATTGCATTGTCTAATTAAAATTCATTAACAAACTTTGTTAATATTCAAGATATTTAAGAAATAGAACAACGGTCATCAACCGAATTCCTTTCAATTTTTCCTTGCAATTCAAATATGAATGCATTTGCGTACAAGACAGTCCAACTAAAATGTCCCACGGACACACCATCTCAAAACAGTTTGCAAATGAGTACACATCACAAATACAACTTCACTTCATTTATGTGCCTCTCATCCAAATTGCTTTTGCATTAAATATTTTTCACTGCCATCTAGACGGCATTAGATGCAACTTCCGACTGGCATAATATTTCGAGTAGAAACCCAATTTTATGATTAATGCTAAACAGGGTTGCCGTTTCTCAACACAAACTAACTTAGCAATTTAGTCTCTTACCGTGAATTGCAATTTCTATTGGGAATGACTTTGTAAATGTTTCTCATTTACGAAAAATAAATTTACTAAAGCGAAATGTTACAAAACAATCTAAACTATAACATGCGACATATAACGTAAGTAAGTGAAAAGAAATTCGGGGTAAACTTTTAAAAATGTAATCAAGTTACGCAGAAAAACAGCGAAATACTTTTTTATTTAAGTTTGCTTACATTCGTCACGTCTCTCCAAGCCATACCATAATTAATATAATTTTATCAAAGCTAAGATTTCATTAACAGCTGTGTGTGATCCCTTCATTCAATTATATCACGTTGTTCGCCAATATTGTTGCGTTTTTTTCTCTTTTTATTTTCCTCTTTTTTCCTACTTTTAAAGTCGGTTCACACAAGTAAATTAATTTAAATACACAATTTTATGAATTTATGATTCAATTTGATTTGCACAATAATGACTTAACTCGACTTAATTGCTCAATTCTCGTTTGCTCTACGGTCAAGCGAAAAGGAAGCCAATCAATAAATAACTCATCCAATATTGTTGTCTTAGCTTACTTTGTACATACGTACAATATATATATATATATATATATATATATATATGCCTATGGAGACTTCTTGCAAAGCCGGTTTTCCGTTTCTTTTGCTTGTCATACCTAAAGTAAAAAATAGGTCTCTTTGAATGTATAACAGCATCACATCGACAACATCTCCATACATACATACATACATAAATACATACATATATAATGCAAACATTCGCACACACTTTTTTAATTTCCATGTTACAGGAGTATGTGTAGTTATATTATTTTACGAGTTGAAATTTACGTTTTTTGCGCTTTTTGTCACAGAAATATTTTTTCGCTCATCTGAACGCATTACGATGACAGTTTCGATAACGCAATTGCCATTTTTGTAATAGTTATAGATGAAATATTGTGTTGTATGAGTGTGCGCTTGATAAGGATGATGACGACGATGATATTCATTTACGTACCATACACAAATGCAAGAAAATCTAAACTAAAAAAACCCATTTATCAGCTACCATACGGAAACTATCAGTCGATGGACGATAGAGGAGACAAAACTGAAATAACTTGATATTCGGACATTGTTCGTTTAAAAAGATATTCGTTAGAGCATTTATTGTGGGCAATATTTCCCTATAAGATTTCAGTTTTACTCTATCGCATGTCCGGCTAAGCACCAACACAAGGCTATTGTTCTTTTAGACAATTTTTTCAATTGTTTTATATATTGTAGAATGAAAATTCAATGAAATACGAGGTCGGACTTGCAACAATGAGAACGCTGCACACTGTGGCCAGTCTACTGGATATGGAGACAACGTTTCAAAATCCTCATGAAGCGACAGGTCCGCAAGCACTGCGATTTGTTTAAAAGTTCGAAACTTCGTTGTTCCACAAACCTATCGAAAATACTGGGGGGAAGCCTGCCTTCAGTTCGAGTAATCAAACAACGATGAAAAATTTGCCACTCAGAATTCCCTGACTTGGAAAGTGATATGTAGGCACGGTTTGTTTCTACAGACCAGTAGCCATACATTACATGTTGTTTCGGGGGATTCGTTTAGGAAATAATGAAGACGGACTTTGACACTCAATGAAATAAAGAGATCTTTGATATTGGAATAGGTATTTCTACACATTACATATTATTTCTGGGGGTTCGTTTAAGAAAAAGTAAGGATGGACTTCGACTTGCACACAATGAAATAAAAAGGTCTTGGGTATTGGAACAAGTATTGGGGAAAATCAAGACAGATAAGAAGAAAACTCCACAGAACAACAAAACTAGGTAGCTCTGCTTCTCCTTCGACAGACATGTTCTTAAAGTCTTACATTAACTACGGCATATCCTTTCCACTTGTTAAGAAGCTCCAAAAAGTGTCGTTAAATTTTGCATCTACACATCCAACTGACTTTAGGGGCACGAGCACATTTTTACCAGCGAGCAGTAAGTAGATTGTAAACATCGCTAATGAAATGCTTAATGGACTCATATGTTCTTATAATTGATTTTAAAACTCAGCGAAAGTTTTTAAGAGGAGGTTATTATAAGGCACAATAAATTCCGTTTTTAAACGATGCACGGTTCTTCTAATTCAAAGTTAGAAATCGAGACCATGCGGATATTTTATTGAAAGAATTGGGGAACAAAAGTTTATTAAAAGCCTTATAATCAATATCAACAAAAATCCCCCAAAAAAGTTCAAAAATTGTTGTTTTGAACATAGCTTATGAGCAGAATTGTATTCCTAACAACTTTTAAAATACTTTACTTCACATTACTTCACCTAATGCATATAATGGTTCAACTAAACGTTAAAAATATACCTCTTACTGTCACATAATGAACATTCTTACATGTGTAGGAATACAAAGAAGCAGACTCAGAAGGCCCAAATTTGCTACAGTAAATTTATAGACCAAATTATTATTTTTTACCGATTTTCGGCACAAAGTATTGGAAAGGGTGCCCCGTTCTATTGCCATAGAGATGATTATTTTTACAAGAGGGTTCAAAAGGAAGGAAATTCGAGAAGTGGGTCCTTTATACAAAATCCTTTCCAGATTTTAAAATACTATTGGTCATCTGATTTCTTTGTAGTAGGGCCTGATGATGGCAGTTATCATAAAAATGATCTGATCCAAAACATGTGCAATAGTTATTCAGCTAAAACGCATTGGCTTGCCAGATTTTCTGAGAATATTTCGACCATTTTTATTCCTAAGTTAAGCACATAAAAAAAATGAAACAGAAAAGAGACAGACAGACGGACAGACGGACAGATGGACAGATACATTTAGATCGATTCTAAACCAATTGGCGTAGTAAAAGTAAGTCTATCCAAAGCACTTTTTGATGTTAGACACATCCTCACAAACTTAATACATGTCCTCACGTAAAGCGGTGTAGGGTAAAAAAAAATCGAATAGCATAGAATAAAAAGGTTTGGATTAAAAAAATGTTATCAAAACATGCAATGGTCTCACTGTGTATGGTATTCTAATATACAACGGCATGAACGAATGTTTAAATCGAATTCTAGCGGAGATAAGCCCTTTTCCGACTGTTAAGCCCGTGGCATGAATGGGTGTGCGTTTAAGTTACCTCGTATGTGCATGTAAACAAATCGTATGTTTTTGTGGTTACATGTTATGTTTCCTTTGTCGCTGGATCATATTTACGAGCTATAAATATGTCGACATGATATGTATGCGGATATTTGTGACAACATCCGGTATATGCTTGAATTTGTTAAAAGGAAATTTGTGAAATATTCGATATAAAGAAAGAAAGATTAGATATAAAGCTAAATTTTTTTTTTGTTTAATTTTTCGATGACCACGTAACATAAGATTCATTTTTCACTTTCTTGTGCGAACTTGAGAAGCAAAACTCGAAGAACATTTTGCATTAACAAGAAAATATTAATAATAACTGGTAATATGCAATAAAGGGGCGTGTTTTCAAATATCGGTGTTGAGCATAGCATCACATAATAGAATTTTAATGGTTTTCTCTATATTCGTTTGCTTTTAATTTGATTTTATTTTTTCTTGTCTCACTTAATGAAACACAAATACATTAAAAGCAGTTCGCTTCTATATTGAAATACGTGAGCAGTCATAAATTGCTACGAACAAAGTCATTTGTTGTCATTTCCAAACAAACCAACTACAACAACAAGACAACAACAAAAGTTGGAAAGATCTACCATTCATTAAACAAAAATGTCTGTATGCATATATACATGTTATACATACATATGTACATACACGTATATATGTGTGTCTAGCGAGAGCTTCTCTGAAATACAGCACCGCCGCAATAATCGCTATCGTCTTTTGTCGTCGTTTGTTGTTATTTTTAAGTTAAACCACAACTCAACCCTGTCTGAATGTTTCACATAAATGATTGCTGCTTAATGATTCCTTCTATGTATTTGGTTGGGTATCTTCAAAATCAGAATTTTGTTTTAAATTTTCTTAAAAGCAACTCTTCGTCTTGTTTTTTTTCTCTTTTCTTTTCTTTTCTTTTCTTTTTTTATACATCATCTTACTTGCATATCGTACCAGTGCTTGATATATATGTAAAGCTGAAAAGAACTCACAATTCCGGTAACCACACAGAGCGATCAAATATAGGGAACACATATGTATATGCATACATAAACACATATACCAATATAAATAAGCCAGCGAGCACACCAGGAGAAACAAGAGGATGACAGCCCATAAAAAAGCTACAAAAGAGATATATTGCTTTGTTCGGGAATCACAACGCGTATATTAGACACACCTTGGCTTATGCGCCCTATTCCCAGTGTGCAGGTACTCTATATATGTATGTGTAATCAAATTACTCTCTCTTTTCTACGCAAAGTGTTTCATTTCCAGACATCTGTATTTACCCATTAAGGCAGGAGAAGAGTGATCGCGCGTAGATAACGTGTAGAATACATAAATATATTTATGTAATAGTTGTGACCACAAAATTTGACATCATACCTGATGAATCTATCTATCTACCATATCGAGTAAAAGCGAACATAAGTTGTTTTTATACCTAATCGTTTCAAATTTTTAGTTGACCTATGAGAACATTGAAAATCGTAACATGATACTGGTGTAGATCGTTTATATTCCCAATTTATTATTGTAATACACAAGAGCTTTAAAATGGTTTTTTTTTTTTTTCAAATTCATTACGATTACTATATTCAGGTGATCATGTTTGACTATACGGTATGTATGGCTTTTTCCTATTTTATGAAAGTCTAGTACAGTTAGGGAATTATTTATATTTGTACTAAAAGGCCTTTTGAATGCTTTACGTTTATCGACATCTCTGAAATCTTATTAAAAAAAAAAAAATACATCTGGAAGGATTTTGTATATTTTTTTTTTCAGAAAAGTTGTTTCTAACCTCTTTCTCTCTACGTATATTACTCTGTTGTTAACAGGCTTGGCATTATTGCTAAACCCATGTTCTGATGCATAGGCACCTTGTCAGTCAGTCCTTTCGATTGTGCTGCTGTTCATGTGCTTCGTAATCCATTATTAATACACTGACATTATTTCTCAGTTTTTGTGCCCTTCTATCTACAAATTTTAATAAGTAATTGAGATTTCCAGAGCGCATCTTGGTCTACTTAACAGGCATAGACTACGTTGCAAAAGCCTAAACAACTTAGAAAATATTGAGGATTTTGCCAATGCTTACCTTCAAAGGTCCAACAAATATAGCGACTTTCCTGTCGGCAGTGCAAACAGATAAGTTCAACTATTCGTCGATTGGTTCGTAAAAAGTCAAAATTTAAATCAAGAATTTATTATTTTATTATTTATCGATGGTTCTATTATTACCGTTTAGTTACTTTTGTATGTTAAGTCAAGCAGGCATTACTATACAACATTACCTATAAGCAGTTGATTTCTTTCTACATTCCAGTCTTTATACAAAATAATTTGTAAATTTAAAATACGCAAGTTATACTTGGCATGGTCGGACACTTTTTATCCACCACCAGAAAAGAATAAATTTCAAAATAATATTGGACGGGTATGGCAGATTCTTCTAGGTTTCCTCCACCGTCACCCATACAACATATGTAGAAATTTTCATCGATTCTATCTGTTGCAGTTTAGTAGTAATGAGCAAAAAATCCAATTATTCAGCTTTTTCTTTTCTCAGGGTTTACAGTCTTTTCTAAGCATCTTCTTCGATCGAGTTGTCACTTTTCAAATACCGGGCTATGTGCAAGAACTTTTTTAAATTAAAGGAATACTTACACATACTTATATGTGATACCTGATAGCTTCCCAGTATAAGTTAAACTAAATCAATATATAGAAAATCCGAAGTTCCCTAAGCTTAGTAGGCTTTTTTTTAACATTCGTTATCAGTAGGAAAGGTATTGAAAAAGCCATTTTGAGAAGCTTTTCCTTCTCTCAGTTTTCCTTTTTATCGCTTTGTTTCAGAAATTTTATATAATGCGCAGATTGGAATCATATAGAGAGCTGCATATAATCAGTTATCTGGAAGGAATTGAATAATTTTCCATAACTTATTTGAACAGTATACTCCGAAGCCCTCTCTTCCTTTTTTCCTGCTTGATTTATTATTATTATTATTATTATTACAATTAACTTAGGCAAAGAAATAAATTCTGAGACTAAAGCCCTAAAGCACTAGGGTCTTCGGTCTTAAAGCAATGCAGCTTCATATAAAAACGCCAATTGTCAGCTAGCATCCGTTCTTCCGCAATTACGATATTCTTCCTATTACAACAACGATTGTTTAGCTTTTGTGATCTTTTCGGTCAGACAATAGCTGCGAGTGGAAAGACAATTTTATGTTTTACTAGAAGTCTATATTTATTTAGTATTTATTTTACACATTTCTTTTGTTTCGTGAAGAGGAAGTGGAGAGAGGGAGTAGTGTTTGTGAACGCTCGTCTTGTAAATGGAGACATTAGTGGGAAAGACAATTGCTGATAGGTTGTTCCAAAGGCGAGCAGTATGCTTAAAGAATGACGAACCGCGGTAGTGTGTTGTGCGGTATGCAGGCAACTCCAGGACGAATACGCGGAAACGCTGGGAAAGTTGTGCCGTCCTATTAAACGACATTATTGGTGAACAAATCCCTTTTATCTCTGTAGAACACATGCCGCAGATATACCTGGACATAAGCACAACACAGCCCAGATTACACCGATACTCAAGGACGTCGACAGTTTCGAACACACTTTCGACTCTCATGACCGTCTGAACCTTTCCCTATGTGCGCTTAAGGATCTGTGAGCAAAGTTTAGAAGCTTCCGCTCACACATTCGAGTTATACTCTAGTTTGTGAAGAATAAAAAAATCGTAGTAATTTGAGTTGTTCCTCAAAGATATTGTGACTAACTGTTAATGGGTTTAAAAGATTTTTCTATTATATGCATAAAGGCAGCTATCGATCTAAAAACTATAAAATCGTGCATTCGCTTAAAAGTCAGTATTCGCGTATATATTTGTATATATTATAAGGCGTTACAAATTTATGAGATTCTTAGTCTTTTGTCGCTTCATACCTTAATACCTGCACAAAGATGAAAGCGCCGGCGAAATAAAGACATAAGTATAATATAAAATTAATTAAAACGGTTTTAAATTTTTGTCATTTACACTCCGCTTACCACTTGAGCAGAATTGCGTTTATTGTGTTGTTCAATGTGCAACCGCGTAATGAATAACGTTATTAAGGAAGGAATAAAGCCACCAGTGGCTCCTCTATGAATCTTGTAGGCATAGACACCAATACTAGCAAAGGCAAGTCTTAATTGCTTGTCCAAAGTTTTTGAGTTGATGATAGTGAATAAAATTTTAAATTCATGTAAATTCGATCGTTAAATCCAAGGCGCATTAGTTGGCGTCTGAAATTAATAGGTTTGCCAAAGCTTTAAAAGTCTTGCATTCAATTGTAAGGTGCGGCTTTAAGATAAGCGACCTTGGGGAAGTAGAAAGAGGAACAATAGATAGAGGGATTCTGAATTTTGAGATTACAAGGCTCAATATATTTTAAACAGATCCACATTCCGCTTAGGAAATAAATTTGAAAAAGCTTGAGATTCTTAAGGGAAATTTTTATGTATTATTTTTTATTGCTCATACGTCTCTTCTTCATGATATGCCCTCGATAGATTTGCAAAGAACTGAATTTTAATGAAAAACCCGTTCGTTGATGGGTAATCAAAATTCGTCTTAAATCTAAAATTTAGCTTTTTTTTAGGGGCTTTATATATAACTTAACTGCTCAACTGTATGAGTCATTTGTAAGTGAAATATTTTTCAACGCCTTTTCACAGGACACATTATATGTTTTATGTGTACATGTTAATGTGTGTGTATATGTTAGAGACATGCTTTTGAAATTCAGTGGTGGCTGACAGTTTTATGAATGTTTACAGTAATAAATGTAATTTTATTGCAAAGCATCTTTAGGCAAAGATATATGATCCAAATGTACACAACATGTTTTGCTTCCCGTTAATGAAAATAAAATTTAAAAGAACACGCACTTGAAAAATTAAATTAAAATCGTTTCAATCGATCGACATTAGATATCGATGTTTTTCATATACATGTATATGTGTGCTGTGGGCAAACACAACACTATCTAAACAGGTAAGATATAAGTATAGATGTATTCTTCTTCTCATTCTTCTCATGTTCTTTACTCTTCACTCATATGAGCAGTTTTAAGAAATTTTTAAGAAATACTTATACAAAGTAAGAAAACAAGCAAAAAAGAAAAAAAAAAAAGCAAGGAAATACAATGAAACAAAAGATATCGTTAAGATGAAAATGTCATCCTTTCTCAATACATTTTACGAGTTCATGTTTAATCTGACAGTTGCGCTATAGCCTCACTGACAAACGCATGCACGCACGCAGGCACGCACGCATGGACGCGTACTCATATAAGTTATTCTCCATTTCATTTTCATTCCTCATGTTTATTTGTTGCCCGTCAACCATTTCATCTGTGAAAAAGAAAAAGAAAAAACTTGTCCAGTCCATTTTACCTGATCGCTTTCGCTGATGGATCTTTTTAAACGAATACGAACACGAACACGAACACGAATTCTCGCTGATATATTAAAAATGTATGACATCTGTTAAAAAGGTATTATTGTTTAGCCAAGTAATCGATTCACTACGAATCCTCTATCTCATATCAGTGGTTGCAGTGTTTCAGTCCCATTCGTCATAGCACAACACAACAATGTATTCATAAGATATCAAATACTTTAGGATGTTATCCTAACCCACAAAATTAATTTTTTCTGCCTAAAAGGTGATTTTCAAAATTTATTGCCGGCGTTTTCTGCTTTCTTAAAATGAAATTAACTAACATAACAAATATTCTAAGATCGTATTAACTCACAATTACAAAGTTTGTATTGACGTGGAAGAGCATTGAAGAATGCCGAAGCAACCCTCAGTGATTGAAGAAATAATGCCTTGAGAGCATATCATTTTGCAAATCGCGTCAATTCTTGTACCTAACTTTAAAAAACAGTCTGTTAAGGCTTGCATGCTACATTTTTATATCCTACACCATGTATGTTAAGTTTATGTGGACGCATGTAACACGCAGAAGGGCTTAAGATAGAGTCACTTTTTCAGAATCACTTTCTGAATCGATCTAAGTCTGTCCCGTCGTCTGTCTATCCAAAGTGGTGAATAACTAACTGTATTAGACAAAGTGGCTCACGGTATCCAATTAATAGTCAGCCTTGCCCGACTACAATGTCTTTACTTGTTTTTGTTTTGTTTGCTATCGACATGAGAGCTGCTCATTTTGGCATGTCACAACCGCCATGGTAGATTGATTATATCCCTTTCTTTTGGTAAATAGAAGCATATAACAGTTTAAGACTAACAGCGCAAAGCTTACTCTTGCAATGTTTTGCTTTTTCATTTTTTACTGTTTTACTGCAGCTTTTATACGGACCAATCATCAACAATACAATTCATTTTTTTTTTTAGCTGACTGTTCTCCAAACTCCCATATACCTGTAACAAATTTTGCCAGCTCGTTGGCTGGCATTTCAAATATATTAGTCTCGTGAGTATAATTTTATTAAATCAACTGAAATTTGCAAGGCATAGACAGACAGATATAAGTGAGTTTGTGCGTAATATTTTCTGACTTCCATTTACATGAAAATATTAAGCATTTTTCCAAGTCCGATGAGGGTTATATTGTGGACAAAAAAAAAAAAAAAAGCGAAAAACTTTCGTAGGTTTTTGATGCTTTAGGGTGTTCGTAGTAATGTTGTTGTTATTGGATTATATTATAAAATATTGAAGATTATGTTTTGTTTAAATTGGAATTTACTGTAAATACATCCTCAATGAAGGATATAAGCGGAGTGACTAATGGCGACTGCAGACAAGTATTGTAACATCTGTAGGCATTTGTTAAAGCTTAAACTTGTTTAGCTTCACAACATGTAATGTAATGGTTACCTCATAAACAATAATTCTTTGCAAAAATTATGAAATGTTAACAATATTTTGTATTTCTTAGAACCAAGAATTACATTGGTATTCTTAAGACAAACAAAAGATGAAAAAATCTTTACTTCCGCAAGAAACATTCCTTAGGCTATTACGTGGCTGTTTTTCAATGATTAAAAGAAAATTTGCTATAGGCTCCATCTAGGTTCGAATGCGTGAATGAATAAATAGCATAAATCTCCCCTATAGGTACTCAAAATGGATATGAATGATCACAGGATAGAATTGCATTGTACCTCCCATTTGTATAAGGCATAGAAATGCGCGTACGAGGATTTCATAAATTTTATAAATTATTAGACGACCTGTATGTAACCGATTTAGCCATCCCTGCATGCCAAACAGTCTGCCTGTGTAGCTTGTAACATTTTTGCATCGTTCCTTTAGAAGAACCTTGGACTACATTTTAAATTAGTATCTAGTAAGTAGATGTCGGCGCGATTGCGAACGAATTACGACCTTACTGGAACTATGTTAACTGCTTACTAACTCACTTATCGCCATAAAAAAGTGGCAAAGGGAACTAGGGCCGACAATCCAAAGGTTAATTATAAAGCGTTGACAATAAGACAAACTTCAGCACTTAGGAGTCCCCATTACTCCTGAAGTGGCATTAGTAAGTGCGATATCCTTCCTCTAGGGCAACGAAAAACTTACCTATCACCTCAATATTTAATGCCTTCGCGATATCGGGATAATCACTGACAGGGCGGAGAAAAACCAAAGAAATGTCATCATATTCCTCTTATATCCGCCATTCTTTACAATGACTTTTTACAATGGAAGACATTAGGCAGCATATAGTTGCACTTGCACATAACGCTTCGAGAACCATTATTAGCTACCCATTGGTACGGCCCCCCTGCCATATTTCCAACCCAACGCTACCTCCTACATCTGTTCATGTGAAGCGTACATGTAAAGCAGAGAAGATAGTGGGTGAACTACTACTCATCTATAATTGCGTCGATTCGTAGAAAGGATGTTTTTAATTTCAATTCTTCCGTTTTATATGTTTTTTAACAACACGCGATGCTATTGTCATTTTGCTGCTGTCTTAATAATTTATGATGTAAATATCAAAAAAAAAAAGAAGTCGAACGCAGCATGAAAAGTCATTTTGCACAAAAGCGCGAATTTTTGCAAAAAAACGTATTAAAGGGTAAATTAAGCAAGTTTTGCATTGGCACTGAGGCCAAATTATGAAGTCATGGATTCACCTGCACAAAACGACCTTTACTCCATCCAATATATGTATTCATATATATATAAGCAAAATTGGGTGGTAAGTCAGGCACATGCAGACAAAAATATCCATCCCCTTTGTAAAGTATAATGGCCGCGGCATTGTCTGGGGGTGTGATGAAGTGATTTTATCGTAATGCAAAAATATTGGACTTGGCATCGGGGTGTGTAATTTTGAATACTTAATTTTCGTTTTTGAGTCTCTATATGCAAAATTATGTTTCAATTAAAATCACAGATTTGCGTACGCAAACACACCCTCGCATCTTAATTAGATTCTGCCGTAAGAGCAATTGTCAACTGCTGTCACCTTAGTTTGTTTCTCTTTTTTTTTTTATCATACAACAAAGCAGAAAATAAATCGATAGTATATACAAATATACAAAATGTTGGAGCATTAAACCTGACTGCGTAAGCATCTGATGCATGAAATTAACAATAAGATTAAAGGAGTCCCTCGTTTATATGATAATAAAGAGCTTTAAAAACATCTGTGTCTGATATGTGTGTGTGTGTGTGTGTGTATTAGATAATTGGTATTACACTCTCACTATATTCACTATATTAACAACACCTTAATAAATTTAAATCATATGCTTTCGCTATTTACTTTATACAAAAGACAGCATTCATTAGCTATTAAGATAATATTCTTAAACTTATTAGCCCGTTATTCTACGTGCTGCCTGAACAAAATATCAATTACGTGTGTGTATCGTGTAGATTCAAATGTGCGCATACGGTTCATTTGTCTGTAATGTGTGCGTTTTACATATACTTTGCAGATGAGATACACACATGTCTAATAATGTTCGTTTTGAACATTCTGAACTATCTTGAACATTAATACGTGTTGCGAATTATGATTTGATGTTTTCTGCTTGAGCAAGAAGAAGAACTTAAGTTTTTTCTTTTGCTTTAATTTGCTAAAGTTTGATTTATTTGCTTAGTAAAAAAGCAATTTCGGCCCTTCTTTCTTGACATTTCCTTTTTGGTTTCTCCTTCTCCTTTTCCCCTACCTCTCTCTCTCTCTATCCTTCTTGCCCTACGTGTTTGTGTGGCTGGCTCCCATTACTCTACAACAAAATGGAATATCTTGCATATCGATCTGATTCATGATATACTCTAGAAAAGCTTTTTCCATTAATATTTAAATATGAGATACTTTTATACATATATATATATATTTATGTGTATAGCATGCGATATAATATGTGTGGCTTTTAAAAGTTTGCATTAGATCACCGAAGGAAACATATGCAGGCAGAAAGTCTGCAGTGAAAGTTAATTAATTTCAATACGGAAATCTTTCTTGTTTGCACATGTGTCTGTACCTTCGGCATAAATCAAATGAATTCCTGATATCTTGAAAGAAATTTACGCTTCAAGGTGAAAAGAAGTAAACCGGCGAGTTAAAGGTTCTCTAAGATTAGCTTATTGCTCTAATTGTATTGCTACTTCGGAAGTTTCAGTTGATAAGCATTCGTTCCAGTGAATTGATTCTATGATCAGAGGGAAAAAATATCATATATGTAAACTAAAATCTTTAATTTGATTCAAATGTAAACTGGATTTCGGACGTTATTTTGCTGACAAACTATTCACACGTCGTTGGAAAAAATGCTGTTAGTAGGAAGAGGAAATACGCAGAAATCTGCTCATTCACTTTTGCCATCTACAACCCAATTGAAGTAAATTATCGCGCTAAAGCCGTCTGAAGTATAATCTCTTGTCTCTTTTGCGACATGAATGTTATTTCCTGGCGAAAACACAAAGGAAGATTGCCAACAAATGGAAGAAGAAAAAATTGTTCAAAAAAGCAGTTCTCAAAATATTCTAGAGAACTACTCAATGCATCCTAACACCTTAAGGTCGATTTACTGCAATTCGCTTTTATAAGATATTTGCAAGGTAAGGCAAGGCGTGATAAACTATATGAGGACAGGTACGAATGAAGCCATTTCTCTGTACGAAAGATTTGCGAGAAATCCCTGGTCTGAGGAAAAAAACGGATTACCAGCGGTTTGGCCGGAATAATGGACAACAAAGTCTGAGAAAGGCAGTTATCGTGTGCCACACACATAAACCTTAAAGCCACGAACTGTTACCTGCACCCTTTAGCCCCATTCTCGTGTTCTGCTTGCGAGAATTTTTTCTTGAGTGTTTTGAAATTTATTTCAATAGTTTTTTTTATGCCTTCGAACAAAACTTTTTTTATCAGGTTTTGTAATAAATTTCTTCCTTCTTCTTTGGATAGAAATCGCAAAGTGTTTGGAACAATTAATCTAAAGAAAAAAAAAACGTTCGGCCTTGATTATCACACAAAATAAGTTGGGTGGTGTACAAAGCTAGGAATCGAAGTGTTAATGGTTTTCTTAATAATGATAGCTGCGCCGAAATTGAAATATTAGCTCAGATCTAACATCAGATATGTAAAGTTTGACGCTAGGGAGCGCTTTTGGAAAAATACATACCGAATATCACCGGCAAGTTTCTCGCATTCATTGTCTTCTCGAAAGCCGTTTTATTTTCTTGCCTTTGTTTTTTACTGGAGAATTGGAAAAGGGCAAGTATCCGAAATCAGAAAGATATAGGTTTTATAGAGCAGGAAACGTGGAAGGTAAACGGCAATGCTTTATTTGAGAGCAGTTCATATTAAACTTTCTTGTTTATCTTTCATGCTTCCTCTTTTTCTTGGACTCTTCTTCTTTCATTTCGGGTTCTTATCGCCCTCCAAGTGTAATTGTTCGTTCTGTTTAGAAGAGTGTCCAACAATGTTTGGAATATTTACACAATATTGTCCTAATATGCGGGTGTATTGATAATGAAGAATTTCTTCTCTTAGCAAAGGTTGCGGTTACTGCAAAATACTACAAAAGCAGTTTGCTTGGTTGATAGTATTTCATATGAAGTTTCAAAAATTAATATTTTTGCATGTGGAAGCAAAGACAAAAGACTGGCAATGTGTATACAGTAGCGTTAAGAAGAAAATATGTACAGTTTGTGATATAAAATCAGAAGAATATCTTATCTACTCCTACCTTTCGATCCTATGACATTGATTTTTAATAATCAAGCACTGCATACAATTGAAAGCCTAGCTTAGTTAGCGTTAACTGAGAGTGACTCTGCCACATAATAGCTTATAAGAAATTTGCAACGGGAACGCTTTATATCAATCCAAATTTACAAAGATTCTACTCACAATCTGTACGGGATAACCTATTCCGTAAAGCCCATAGAGGAGTATGCTTTCAGCAAAGTTCATTCTAAGCTGAGAATATTTATTTATATCTTTCCAAATGTTAGGCAATCTAAAGATCATTTACCCGATGGCAGAGGAAAGATAACAGCAAATTATGTATGTGTTGCGAATAAAGCGACTTGTAATAGAATACAACCGAATCTCATCTTTGCAATTTTATTCACGATATTTAATAACATTGTTTTTGTAATTCTGATAATTCGATTAAACTTATTATCGCATATAGTGCGCATACGAAAGTTGACTATGTACTCCGCGGAGCTTGAAGCTTCGTTTTACGACAAATTGCCAATCAAGTGTTGCGCTAACAGAAACGATTGTCTAAATAAGATAAGAATGATTGGATAAGAATTTCCTTTTATGTGCGCTTATGACGACATTTGTCGAAAACTTGTTTGCCGTTGAAGAATATCTCGAGAAAATAGAGTAAGGGTTTGTGTAATAAATTTTTCTGCTGCCTCCCCAATAGTACCAAGTGTAACTTCAGCGGCATAAACTTTAGTTAGATGAAGTGCTTAAATGCCGACGAAGATAGCGAACCCAATGAATTATCAAAAATTTCCATAAACTTGGAAGAACGGAATTTGGAGCCTTACGACCAATATTATCAGTGTCTACATAGATACTCCTTTATTTTTTATTTAACTACATAAGCGGGAACATTTTGAATTAAATTAAAACGCGTAGATCAATCTTAGCGCTAGCAACCTTAATTAAGTTTGGTGCGAATCTTGCAAACATGCCGAGCAATTGCTCCCCCAAAGTTAATATCAGAAATAATTTCGAAAGTTTATAGGACCTAAAGAGATCTTAAGGTAAAGATATTGCTGCAATTCGTTGAGATGCAAATATTATAAATAATTGCTGGGTATTGCTTATAAATGGTTGGTTAGTGAAGGTTTGGGCGAATACAAGTCAAACAATTGCATAAAGAAACTTTCGTTTCAAATGAGAAGAAAGTGCTGCTACGATTTAATTATAATATGATTGTGTTCACTTAAATTTCGGGACATTCTTCCCATTCAAGGTTGACTTCGTTTTAAGTCATTAAAGGGAATAATTGAATTTTGCGAACTCCTACGAATATTTCAAGAAATGAAGGTATCACAGACTCCTAGGTCACTAGGTGAATAGCTAAGCTTAACAGCCTCTCCGTTTCTGCAGTCCAAACTTTCCGTCCCAGTTCTCGTTTTTCTGAAGACTGCAGAAATTCTAACGTTTGGCGGAATAAATAGAGATGTTTAAATGCTTCAAATTAAGAATCATTAATACATTTGACGCTTTGACGCTCTTTTCAACTGATTCTGTTTTAAGCGGATCTACAAAGCTTAATGGACTCAAGAATTCTTTTAATATTTAATACAGTTCTTCTCCTTTCTTATGACTATCAGCAGACACCGTTACCACTTCTCAGAAAGCCACACTTTCCACACTTCTTTTGTATGTAACTGTATGTAAGCTATAGTCTTTTGAAATTCTTACGACACTAACTATCGTCTCCGACTCCATCGGCCTTTTTGTATAGTATAGCGAGCAAAGAAAAAAGATGAAATTCGTCTTGAATGATTTTTGTGTGGTAATCGGATTTTTCAGATACTTACATGGGTTGCTTTCAAAGATTCTTAAGACGCCATTATGACATTGCCGCTTTCCCCTTTTAAACCATACCAGGAACAATCAAGAAAATTTATTTATCGGGCAGCAAAGATAAAAACGTGTGCAAGAAAAATCGTACAAACTTTTGAGCTCTTATGCCTCTTATGACATAAATCAAGATAATAGAAACCATATGTAGATCATTTTTGGCTTTAGACGAAGAATAAGTTCCTAAGGATCACACGTCATTAGATAAAATTGTGGGCTCTTCATAAAATAGTGATATCAGTCGCGACAAATCAAAAAACGGAAATCAGTTAACTGCTCAGTTAACTGCTGCGTTATAGACTACCATGGTAGCTCACATGTTTTTCCCCTATTTAGCGTGTGGCTCATCACGCAGCGTTTCTTTTGCATCTCATTGTTGCATGGTCCCTTACTGGAGCGAAAACGAGCGGCACAAGGTGCTGTCGTCTGCAAACAAGTTAGATGTGCGTTTTCAGCCACGCACAGGTGATCGTTATTGAATATCAGGAAGAGAGAAGGAGAAAGTATGTAATGGGCGGTTGTGCTCCACTATGGTGCGTATGCACTTGTTTCAAATAAAACACAAAGCAGATCAATCTTTTCGGTCATAGTTATCATATTTATCGTTATTTCAAAAACTTCCATTATAATGCTAAAATAATGAAAAATAATACAAACATTTTACATAACTAAGATTTTTAATATAATAAAAAACTAAAAGTAATTATGTATATAATTAAAAAGTAATGCATTAACAACAATCAGAATAAAAATAATAATAATAAAAAATAGTGTCCTGAAAAACAGAAACGTACGAGAAGTTCATAATAATAATAATAATAATAATAATAATAATAATAATAATAATAATAAAAATAGTAATAATAATAAGAAAACAAAATCATATTTCATACGATTTAACAGAAACAGAAACTATTTTTAAGCACAGTGCAAAAATCACAAAAAAATAAAAAAAAAATAAAAAAAAATTAGAAGACACTTGTCCCAGAGAAAGATAAGTTTCAAGACTAACTTTCGTTCATGCTTTTGAAGCAAAAAATGTGTTTTGTTTCTTAATCGGATAGCCAAAGGCTATCATATAGTCATCTCGTCTATTAACAGATTAATGTTAAGCAAGTCAATGAGTATGGAGCGTATATGGGTAATGAAGGCAGGATGCAGAGAAATAAGACCAACTAACACACAATGCAAAATAGTGCTGTTTTGCTTTTTGTTTTTCGTTTTTCGTTTTTAATAATTAAGATCACTTATTTATATGCTTGCATATGTAATGTAATTTTATTCATTTTTATTGTATAGTTTAAGGTAAATTTTTTTTTATATATACGAATAAATTTAAACGATTTGTTTTTACTTAAGGACTTTACTTTAGGTTTATATGTTTTTTATATGAGAATATTTGTTATTTTTATGTACGTATTTGCGTATGTGTATTGGGTACGCATGGGTGTGTTTGTGTGTGTGTGTGTGTGCCTGTGTAAAGTTTAACTACGTTTATACGGGCGAGAGAAGATTTAAGTTTTTTCTCCCTCTCCCTCTCCCTCTCCTTTTCATTTTCTTTAAATTTAATTGTTTATTAAGTTTTTATTTATACTGGAAGTTGGCCTTACTTTTTTTGTTTTTTTGTTTATGCAAAATATATATATTTTTACTTATTTTTATAAAGGTTAATACATAGATTTCGCTTTTCATTTATTTAATTACTGTTTTTTTCTCAATTTTTCTTTTATTTATTTATTTATTTATTTATTTATTTTTTTGCAATAATTTTCAATTTAAATAATTCACTCACATTTTATGTACGTATTTTTGTCTGTTTCCTATTGTTCGGTGTATGCTGCAAGTGTTTTCCTTGTATTACTTTTCAATTATTGAGAAAATTGAAGGATAGTTATGTTTGTTTTTTGTTTCTTTATTATTTTACAAATAAGTTGCGATCCTTAAGCTAGTACGTATATTGTTGAGATTGTTTTTGGGGTTAATCGATTCATATAAACACACGTAGCTAAACTGTTCATGACTTGGTGGTATTTGCTGTAGTGTGTCAATGTTTTTTTTTTTTTTTTTTTTTTTTTTCAATGTTTACTTTTAATTCTACCTTTGTATTTGTTTTTCAAGCAAAACAAGATTTAATGCTGATTTATTTCAATATTTGTGTAAATTTACATTTGTTAAACATAAATTAATATTTTTTTTTTCTTAGTCACTGGCAAACATTATGAATTTTACGTATTTGAAGATGTACTATTACTATCTCTTCTTTCGAATGTTGATTATGTGTTTTCATTTTTTTTTTTTTTTTTTTTGCATGGTTTCGTTTTTGGCAGATACCATTTAAAGAACATATTTTACATTCTAGATATAGCTATTTTTAAATATTTAAAGAAATGGCAAACAATAAAAGAACGTTTCCTTCGACTTAAAACGAATCTTAGGTGTCTAACAACTAAAGGCGATAAAAAGATCTCTGATGAACAAAGAGTGGGAACTTTATAGGTGCAACGCAAAAAATTAGAACGAAAAGCAAAACGGACGGATAGACGAAGGAACCTAAATTAACTGAAAATCTGACATCCGTCAAAGAACAAATGGACAGATAGAAAAGATTTTGAATTGACTTAAAATTTTTTGTGATAACTGGAACGTATATCTGAGTATCACAAACTAGACGGAGATCACCAGCTCATCTTCTGATTCGAATCCTGTTAAACTTGTTCATGTCAAAAGTTAACTGGCATGATACGAGTCTCTGGACCTTCCTTTCTCTAAAAGCTTTTGCTTTAAGGAATTTTGCTTTAGGAACGTTCCGAAGTAGGGACAGCAAGTGTAGTCGAATGGAAAACTAAGCGAAGACAATTATTTATTTTAACTAAGATCACGTGGCATCTAAAAGGCGTGAAACTTCTTTTTGGAAAGACTTTAATGCATGTCGGTAGTGAATGTTTTGGATGATGCTTTTACTGCTTACGTGGCAATCTTGCTTGATGTTTGTCTCAATATGTTGTGAGAAGGGTCGCGTCTCCAACGAAGCCATATTTTTATAACTGTGACATTTGGCAAAATGCCCTACTGCTCATAAACATGGGAAGTTCTTCGTAGGCCTCAATCAACGTAACAAACTGTCCTTAGAATGTTGCTTTATGTCCACAGGGTAACATGTAGCGGCTAAATACAAGATTACCAATTGTCTTCTCGCATACCTAAGCTTGAAATACCATTTACCCGTTTCCTCGTTTCGTTTCTCTTGCCTTTGTTTGCTGCAATTAAAATACTTTTGCGTTCATAGG